>WWET01000553.1:133736-156974 GCA_011038615.1 Limnodynastes dumerilii | reverse complement strand
CCCTCACCCCCCCCCCCCCCCTGCACAACACTTATATCTTGTTAGCAACTTATTTCTTGTATATGGTAACACTTTAACAATTCTAATTTAAGCCTATAATTAACAGTAAAAATTTAATATAGAAAGTTGGATGACAACTTTATTTATAATGCTTAGAAAGTTATTTTAATTCTCCCACCACATTCTCACTCCTTTTTCTATCCACCAACTCCTCCAATGTCCTTTTGACAGAATTTATGATTTCTGTAGCAACTCTCCCTATGTTTAATGTAATCTTTTCTGTTCTGCCGCCAATTCCTTTCTCTGATCCACCTTGATAGTACCCCTAAGCTCACTACTAATGTCTCTCCCCACTGTCACCAGTTCTCTCCTCCGATTCACTCCCGCCACCTCCAATCACCTCCGTTATAATTCCCTCCACCTCCAACTCACTCCTCCGACTCGCTCCTGTCACCTCCGATATCCTCCAGTAACATTTCCCTCACTGCCAACTCTCTCCTCCGACTCACTCACGTCATCTCCGATCACCTCCAGTAACACTCCTCACCATCCCCGACTCTCTCCTCTCTCTCTCTCTCTCTCTCTCTGGTCACCTCTGTTATCTCCGCTCGCTGTCACCGGCTCTCTGCTGCGTCTTGCTCCGGTCACCTTCAATCAACTCCCAAAACACTTCACACTGCCTCCGAATCTCTTCTCTGCCTCTCTCTCAACTTATCTGGATACCACCGACAATACTTTTTCACCACTTTCAACTTTCCTCTCCGCCTTAATTCAGTCACCTCAGATCTTCACCAAGAACACTCTTACTTCCCTCAACTCCCATACCACACTGACCTTCAACCGTTCAAATTACCTTAAAACTTGCCCTCAAGAAACTTCTAGAGAGATTCCCATGCGCTCCTCAACTGACAGCTTACCAGCTGGTCGTTGCCTAGCAACGACCCACGCGCTAGCCTGTGCTCTTATAATGAGCTTGAGACACTTGCATTTTGCATGTGGCAAGTGACCTCAGAAGGTTTGACTTAGTCCAGATATCTGACCCTGTCAATGGGCGTGGGCAAACCCCAGCATGTGAATCAATGTCTGTTTTGTTCAGGAGAGTTATCTTTTTGTCCAAACTTTATTGGTTCCTTTATTGCTTTTTTGTATTATTATTTTTGCATGCTTGGGAAACCTGTACAGCTTCTATGGTCATAGACCTTTAAACTGGAGACAATACATTGCAACAATTGTTGCACTGAACATACCAGCTGAAGCATGAATGGCATTTGAAAATAATGCTCCAGGCTGTTTTTTTTTTTTTTTCTATTACTTATCTATGCATTTTTCATCAATTATTAAAAATTGAAATTTGAAATAAGAACTTATTCATATCCCCTTTATTGCATCTTTTATTTACAGTTAACATTGACATTTAAAAGGACATGAATAAAAATCATTTATATTTTAGTTGAAATGAAATCTACATACTGAAAGAGAGCTGCAATAAAATCATTAATGAATAATTAGTAATGAACTAGGAGAAAGGAATCATTTCTATTGTAACCCTTCTATGGCTAGAGGGGAAAAAAGCTGTATAAAGAAGTCAAGATCTTATGTATAGTAAAAAGTACAAAAACACAGTAGGGTTTATTGAACAAAAACTTGTTCTGAATCTTCTACAGTTCAATAAACACTAAGACATGCAGCAAAAGAAAAAGAGCTAATAAGTGAAATAAAATGATTTGCTAAAAATCTCTACTGTGAGAACTGTGTTAAGGAACATGATCCGGTTCCATAATTTTAACGTAAAAGTAAATCAGGTAGAAATTTACACCTGGGCAAAGCCATGTTGAATTTCAGGGGGATTAAATAATTTTTATTACAGGGAGAATGAGAATACTGTACTTTGCTTTTTCTCATTGCAAACAGATACTGACCAGTTCTTCTTTTAAACTAGTATTTAGACTTTGGCTAAAAAAACATCACCTCTTAGTTCTAATGCAAGCCCCTGAATTCGACATGGTATTGCCCAGGTGCAACTTTTCTTAACTGAAAACAGAAATATGTTCACTATCAGCAAGACAATTTCATTTATGCTGGCCATTCTCTCCCAGACAATTTCGAACTGACTGGGAAATTGATTGTTTCTGCCTCAGCCTGATCTTAACCCTAACCCTCTCCTTCCATGGCCTTAAACCCTAACACTCTTTTCCCCAGAGCCTAACCCTAACCCTCTCCCTAACCCTAAAAGTCCCTGAAGAGGTCTGCAGCGGGTGCGGTGGGTCTGGTGGGTGTCGCTTCCAAAAATGAATAATGGGTGAGTATGCCGAGCAGAAAAAAAAAACTAAAATGACTGCCTATTCGAAATAGAGACAGCTGAAAACTAACTTTCAGCTGTCTCTACTTCTAACAGAGAGCCATCTCTGGTGACTTCCACCGGTGTTATGTGTGTGTGGTGTGTGTTTGTGCAGGTGTGTATCAACACCTAAAATTAGCGATAACCTTGTGTTTTGGTTTTAGTTAAAAATGTTCTTTGTTTTATTCAAAATTTATTTATTTATTATTATTTTTGCCCTAATGTAGTATTAACATCAGTATCATGTATTTCCAGTCTTTTCCAGTCAGATTAGACCACCTCACAATATTATTTTCAACAGTATTAGTTAAAGACTGCAGCGGGGAAACTAAGTGACAGAGCAGCAGCACCAACACTGGGCAGTGTTAAAGAATAGAGCACATCTATGAAACATAGTGTGGCACAGCAGTAGCAGGCAGGCAGGCAGGCAGGCAAGGTGGCAGTGTAATAAATGATATAACAATGGAATATTTATAATTGATTCAAAATTAAAAAGACTAGTAGTAAAAGCAGGGAAAAGGCCAATTGAGTGAAAAGAACATGAAAAAACTTCTTGCGAATCCCTGTATAAAAATGATTGATCATTTGACAGGTGTGAAATCTTCTCCTCTTTCTTAAAACATACTCTCACCCCCCCAATCCTTAAAAAAACCTATTGGCCACCATGGACCATGAAGAAGTCACTCTATGTATGTGTTTCAAACCATTTTCTACCGTCTGCTATGATGCTTAGCTGTCTGCCTTCTCACCCCTTTGGCTAGTCTAGTATATGTTCTCATGTGGTCAGTAGATTATGGTTGGCTTAAAGCTCTGCCTAGAGGCTGACTGGAAGAAAATGTAACAAGGTCCATCATGTGCTCCCAGAGAAGATTGTGGTGTACCGGGATGGAAAATCAGGCAACCAGTTGGGTCAGAGGCATAGGTGTATCTATAATGGGTGCAGGGCGTTCAGTGCACATGCGGCCCTATGGCATTCATCCTGCATCTAAGTCCGCATATCAGGGTTGGCAAGGGAAGGGGGGCCCATTCGGCATCTATTTCTTTCCTCTAAGATCTCTAAGAAATAGATGCTGAATGAGCCCCCCCCTTCCCTGCAGAGGGAATGTTCCAATTTGTGGTCCAAAAAGGGGTGGGGCCCTGGTTTTGGCCAGGTATCATTTTTACTGGTTTCACTCTTATTTTTAAACTCATAGGACCTGATTCATAGTTAGGACTTAGTTAGGTGCTTCCAGCCCCCAGCCTGCCCCCCAATTTTAGGTACCTTATGACACTTACAAGTGACATAGGGCTACAATATTTCTCCGTGCAATGTCCGTACAGACATTGCCTCTACTCGCCTTCCCCCGCCCTCCCTGGCTAATCTAAATCCCTCCCCCCTTCCGATTCTACCTAAGAACGCCCAAGGCAGCATAACGCCACCTCTTGCAACGTAAATGACTGTGTACGGTCTTTAAAGACCGCTCCGCTGCTTACTACGTACGGACCTGCTACTTAGATAGCGTAAATGACCTACCACGCATACGCCGTAGCTCATTTCAGTCAGATACGCACTTAAGAAGCAGAAGCTTCTTAAGTGTGAATCAGGCCGATAATCCCGTCCCATTTTCTAAAACAACTCTTCTATTACTACAAACTGGTTCTCCTGGAAATAACAAGTGAAATGTAGGTAAGCATATGTTAAAGTTGTAAAATTTAATTTGTGGATGTAGCTTTGTTAATTAAAGCTGTAATTTACTTTGTAATGAATCTATAAATCTAGTAATATATTGCATTCTCTTGTTTCATCTTGAAATCATAGTTTTAAAGGTAAACAAGTTCCTTACATAAAGCAATATACAAAATCCATCTACTAATCTCAGGTTCCTTTTTCATTAGGCACTAAACTTAATTATTGTAACCAAAGCAACATTTCATTTATTTTTCTGTTCCCACATATAACACTCTGACGATTTTATTAAAATCACGGCAATCACAGGTCTATTAATTTCAGCTACATGCAACTTATTAAAAATCTTTCACTACAACATGTTTTATGGGATTTTGCCCATTGCTGTAATATATTCCATATATAATTACAGCATATATTGGCTGGTTGGCTTATTTATTTCAGTGTGCTTATATCTGTCATTTTGTTAGGTAAAGGCATTGTACTCAGACAGGGAGCACAGAATTCATTTATAAGACATTATTGCATATACATGTATCTTCATATGTTCTGTTCTATTAATGTTTGGCCTCAATCAGAAGCTATTGTGATCACAAATATTCTTGGCCTACGGTAGTAGCTTTTGTAGTTAGTAATGTTAAATGTTCTGGAATGTTCTGAGATCTCAGTAATTTGCATATGCTTTTAGAGTGGGATGACAGGTTATGTGCACAAAAGCCGCCCACCATTGGTTTTCCAGGCATACTTATTTGGATCAGGAAGATGCAAGTGGATACACTTAAATGTCTTGCACTCGTACATTTTTTGTGCTTATAGTCTGTTACTGGTTAATGGCTGTGTTGCTGGGGCATTTTCTTTCCTGTGCTTCTGTTGCTAGCAGATTACCCCCGGCCTTTCATGCACCTATTTGTATTTACCTATAAATTGATTGAGCAACTTCCATTTTGTGTGTATACTGTTTGGAGGCATGTCTGGGAGCAGAGAGGGAGTGTTGTTCCACAGCAGCTATTTTGGAGGGTTTAAGGGGTGTCTCCTGAGGTAAATTAGCTCTCAAATTAAAAAAAAAAAAAAAAATATATATATATATACCTTGACGGTGGCTGGTGGCTTATCATATGTTTGCAATTATGTGTAACAAACTTTTCTGTGTTTAATTTTACAGTTAGAATGGTCTATTACTGGGTAATGGCAGTGTTGCTGGGGCATTTCCTTTCCTGTGTTTCTATGTACCTCTACCTCTACCTTTCTGAGCAATTTCCATTTTGTGTGTAACTTCTATATTTTTAAACATATAACTTGCATGTGCATACACCCGGTTATGCCTATGCCTTCCTCTGACATAATGTGGTGTATATACAGAATGCATACAACTCATAGTCACACACGATTGCACATGGATGTTTCTGTTTCACTGTACATTGGGCCCTGTCTGTGTATAGATGGAGAATTTGAGGATGAAGCTGTCACTTCAGATGAAACCTCCTGAGAACTTCCCTCTACCTTGTGTCATTTCAGGACCCTGCACACACGTAAAGCATGCGGTGGTCTGGATCTAGCCCAATATTCTTAAAGTGATTTGATTTATGTGTAAAGGGATATGCAGCAATCCGCAATATTAGATCCTCACTGCGATGCACTACCTTTGCAAGCACAAGCATCCCATAGTCAGGTGTTAATTTAACTTTTATGAATGTAAAATAACAGCGGCACAAAAGGCTGGATCAGTAGGCAGAGACAGGACACACCTCCACTTTACAGTGTCTTAAGAAGGCATACCCACTTGTAATCATAACTTAACCCATCGTATTACAGCTGAATGCAGGCAACTGCCACTAGTCAGCAATTTAAAAAGAGGAGAGGATGCGACTCCTGGAGTTGCGAAGTGTCATCCACCAAAAGGTAAGTGCTTAACCTAACTTTTCCTTAACCCTAACTCTCCCCTTCTTCAGTCCGAACCCTAATGCTCCATGCTCTGCAGCCTAACCCTAATTCTCCATGCTCTTCAGCCTAACCCTAACCTCTAACGCCCTAACCCTAAACTTATACCTGACGCAGCTGCAGCCACCACAGCTTCTTGAAGTTGGGAACGGGGAAATAGAATCCCAGTCCCCAATAGCAATGTTCTACTTTCAGCCTGTTTCAAACAAAGACACAGCTTACAAGACTCTCTCTTCCTCCACCACCCCCTACCTATCTTCCCTTATCTCCATCCACACTCCCACTCGTCCCTTCCACTCTGCTGGTGACCGTAGCCTCAACTCCAGCCTTATAATTACTTCTCACTCCCGCATCCAAGACTTCTCCCGGGCTGCCCTTCTCCATTGGAACAATCTACCACATCCTATCAGGCAATCCAGCACACTCCAATCCTTCACTCAAAATCCACTTCTTCAGGATAGCCTACCCTTTCTTCATCTAAGCTTACCTGCCCTTCCCATCTTCATCACTGTGTCTCCTTTTCGTTCCCCCTCTCTCACTTAGCATGTTAGCTCTTATGAGCAGGATCCCTTCCTGCTGTCATCATCCCTCTTCTTTGTCTTTGTTAATACTCCTTTTTCTCTCTACTTTTAGCTATTTCCTTACTCATCTGCTCCTACACACATATCCAGCATCTTTAGTTTCCTTACATATTGCGCTATTTTTGTACTGTATTTTATTTTTGTATTGTACTTGTATGGAATTTCTTATTCATGTTTTTATACCCTCTGTTAATTATTGTCTTTTATATGTAACTATTGACTTTCCTATTGCTTCTGTGCGGCGCTGCGGATACTGTGTGGTGCCTTATAAATAAACATTAATAATAATAATACAGTTGTCATTAGCTGCAGTTTGTCCTGCCCTTCTATCAGAAAGAGTTTAAGCAAGCAAGCTTGAATTATAACGATCCGGATTCGTGCCCGAAACCTTTACCACACACTTGTGCCGTGACAAAATGCAGACGATTTCCGTACAGAGAAACATGTAAAATGCCCGTATTTCATCAATTCTGGTCCTTCAACACAAACAATGAATACACACACAGACACACTATACATTATAAATGTAGCAGATACACTTTGCATCCATTCACTGCTAATGCTCCCAAAAAAACTAGGACATTAGACAGCTATGATACATATTATATATGACTGTTTTTATATGAGCAGCACTTACTTTCTTGGTAAAACCCCAAAAATTAGATCCTAAAATATGCCTTTGACCTAAATAGTATATCTTAGCATTGTATCTCACCCAGTGAGAATGTCTAATGGGTTATGAAGCTGTTCTCTGTAAATCATACAGTATTAAGATTTAAAACGTAGGATAGAGTTGTCATCTAGCCAGAATTTTAGGGACAGACAATGTTAAGTGAATTAGAAATGTATTGCTTGGCTTTTGCACATATTTAACTCCAGTTTCCCATAAAAAAGAATGTAGAATACTGAAAATAAAGAGGAAATAGACATTTTTTTTATTTCTATTTATAATTGCAAGTCATTTAAAGGAAAGTTCACATAGATACATGCTGTGGGACAGGGTGCGGTTGAATCCCGACACTACCGAAATACTATGGAAAATAGATCATTGCTATTGGAAATGATTAACTATTTCTACTCCCAATAATGTCAGGCTGCAGCAACTGTGTTGGGCTCAGGTTAGGGCTCAAGAACGGACCTTATAGGACCAGTGAGGCAGCAAAATAAATTTAGGGCCGTATTCACAAATCCGTTTTCACGCGGAGTTGTGTGCGTATTTTTAGATATACGTTTAAACTGCACATGTGTAGTAACTTTATTAACGTAAGTAATAAAGTAAAGTAAGTAAAGGCACGGCCATGTGAATCGCAAGTGGGGACATACGTGCAGAGGGGCGGGGTTGAAATACGTACCTGAAAAGTTATATGAAAGAGGGTGGGGGGAGGCATTTAAATGAGTCTTTCAGGGCGTAGTTACATAGAAACACACGTACGGCATACATATACGCACGTATGTACACATGTAAAATTAGAGGTGGTCTATGGATGCGTATGTCTACGATTGCGTGGCCGTGAGAGGGGAGTGTCATGGGTGTTGATGGATGTTGGCTTGCTACATGCATGCGTATAATTGCATTCTTTTGAACACACGCCTCTCTGAATACGGCCCTTAATCTCAATAATTCTGTCCTTTTGGATTGGCTGCTCCACAGCAACAGCTTTGATTACATGGGGGGCCCTCTTTGGGAAATGGTATAACATGGTATAACATTACGTTCTTTGGTGCTTCTCCTCCCCGCTGCAAACCGCTGCAACTTTACATTTCTGAATAATGGGGAGTTAGGATTAGGGCTCAAGAAGTGAGGGTTTGGGCTTAAGGGAAAGGTTAGGGTTAGACTGTGAGATGTTAGGGTTAGATGTAGGTTAGGACTCAAGAAGGTAAAGGTTAGGGTTAGGCTATGGGAAATGGAGGGTTAGTAGAGGGTTAAGAGTAGGGCTAAGATGTTAATTTACTCTTTGCAATTGCATCACTTCTGCTGTAGAAAATAGAGCGTGCTGGCAATTGCTACATGATTGTCTGTCGCAAAACAAATAACTGCTAACACCCCTGTGGGACACGATAATGTCCAGCTTTCGGGAATAGTTCAGCGCTCCAAGTCTCTGTAGGGATAGTTGGTGTAATGTCCAGCTTTGCTTTAAAGTTATGTAGCTAGTGTACAACATTTAAACGGGACAAGGTTATCCTTGTCTGCAATCCCCCCAGAGCTTGGTCATAAATGATCATTTTTGGGATAAAACACAATCTAGTTTAAGCTAAGACTTGCCCCTTATGAGACTTTTAAATAATCCTTCCTTCAAAAAAACTGTTGTTTTATATAAAAATGTTTTTTATTAACATACACGTTTCACTGAATTTTCAAGCAATTCGGTTGGATTGTGACTTTTTTATACACTGCGCATACGTAGAAATCCACGTTAGCCATTTAGAATGTATTTTAACCCATAAATCTTTTGTGCACATTTGGCAAAGATGATGGTTAATGTTGCAGTTGGGTGCTCAATCTTAGTTAATTCCCAGTATATATGTATGCATTCCCCTTCTCTGCCTATCTAGCTAGACCTCCTTTCTACTGTGAATTTCCACTTGCTTGAGTTAGAAAACTTAATGTAGTCTCTGGCTCTCAAAAGGATAATGCACTCCCTTTGGCACTCCCCTTGCATGCACATAATTCAGCTGACTTACGAGTGCAGAACCCTGCTTTAACCTTGTGGATCTCTGGTCATATGTATCGCCTTGTCGTATCGAAGTGCCTTACTCAGCCTATACTGTACAATTTAAATACCTCCCTCATCCCACAATACATATATTCAGCTTGCGTAGGGAGGCCCAATCAGATGGAGTTATGTACAGGTTGCGTATGATCTTCCACGCCATATGCAGTACATTCCCACAGCCACATGCCGCATGCATAAATTAGCTGTCATTATTAAGTCTGGATCAGGCCCGTAGTTGTTATAACAAAAATTTCCTTTCCCTGTGTAAATCGGTTGGAATAGTGCTAAAGCTACTTAATCCAAAATTATACCCCACAAAATATATATTAAATTATATTAAAATATTTTCTTCAAATAACATTAAAATTATAATTTTGGAGCCAACTTTATACATGCACATTGTAAATATAAAAAGACACTTATCAGTATATACTCTTTAATAGTACTGACTGCAGTGTCAAAGGCCCTGATTCACACCCAACAATCTGCGTATTGTTAGTATTTGTATTACTGCGCATGTGTAGTAGCTTTTCTATGCAGGCTTTGTCAGAATTAGGCACAGTGATTCGTTACGAGTGGACTTCATGTTGTTCAAGTAAGAAGAGGCGTGCCAATGCCCATTAACCAAAACATCTAAAAGTGGGTGGGGTATAACATGTTAATGGAGCAGTCAGGGTGCGGTTACTGACGTCTGTGCGTATTTTCCAAAATTACGAAGAAACATACGTAGGTAAAGATAAGATTGCCTATGGCTCTCTTATGTGCCTTTAGGAGACTAAAAACAGGGGTTTGTCATTTGATTTGCCTTCTAACAAAGGTACGTGTTATTGCAATTTCATACCTTCTTAACTTTATCTTAAGTGTGAATCCAATTCAAAGACATTAAAGCAACTCTGAGAATGATCCAGATTTAAAAGTAACAAAAAAATGTCTTAAAAAACCAAGTAGTGATGTTATTCAAATGTTCTTTTGGTTGAACATCATTCATTGTACAATAAATTGTCATTTAGCACTTGCTTTGAAATGTAGTCTCTCAACTCAACATTTGAAATTTATCTTCTCTTCACTTCTCCTTATATTTCATATAATCCAAACTCTAATGAACTACTATGGCCTTAAATTATCCATGTGGTGCTACCCTAGGTGAGTGAAATGCAGTAAATCAGTGATACACACAATTTTGCAATATATAGCAAACACAAATCTGTATGAGATGAGGAGGCCGACAGTAAGAATACGAAGACAAGAAAAGGCTCTTCTGTGTGTGGTTTTATTTAATTTGTTTCTAGAGAAAAGTAATAGAAATGTTACAGTATTATTTTTTGTTAACAATATTCTTATTTGTATTATTATTATTATTATTCTTATTATTATTATTATTATTAGTAGTAGTAGTAGTAGTTGAAGTAGTAGTAAAAATAGTAGTAGCAGTAGTAAAAGTAGTAGTAGTAATAGTAGTAGCATGGTTGCATGAGGTCATGAGTTTGATTCTCGGACTAGGCCTTATCTGTGTGGAGTTTGTATGTTCTCCCCGTGTCTGTGTGGGTTTCCTACGGGTACTCTGGTTTCCTCCCACATGCCGCAAATAAAAAGCATCTTCTTCTTAGGTACGGAGTTTCCCGATATGACCTACAACGCATGCGTAGTAGGTCATATACTCTATCTATGTACCAGTTAAGTACGTAGATTGCCTCTGTGCAGTCTTTAAAGACTGAATGGAGTTGTTTAGTAGAAAAGAGGTGGCCTTAAGCGGTCTTAAGAAGGAAACTATGCGCAGTTAGATAAGGTAGCCCTATGGCAGTTGTAAGCGCCATAACGTACCTAATAACGGGGGTGGGGCAGGTTACAGGATGAGTGCGTTAGGTGCGGATCTGTCCACTGTAACTCACTCGTAGTTTGATTTCAAACTCCTTCTTAAATCTGAATCAGGCCCTTAGTATATAACTCCAATGCGGCAGGGACTAATGTGAATGTAAAATATTCTCTGTAAAGCACTACATAATCTGATAGCATTTTATAAAAACCTGTTAATAAATAAATAAGTAAATAGTTATGTATTCTTCTTCTTGTTATTCTTATTCTTTAATAATAAAATGTAAAATATTCTCTGTAAAGCACTACATAATCTGATAGCATTTTATAAAAACCTGTTAATAAATAAATAAGTAAATAGTTATGTATTCTTCTTCTTGTTATTCTTTAATAATAATAATAATAATAATAATAATAATAATAATAATAATAATAATAATATATTTAGCCGTTAAATCTATTTGTCTGTATATAAGAACAAATATGAGGCAGACCTTAAATAAACTAAAAAAACAAAAGAAAAAGAAATTCAGCATTGTGATGAGTGCAATGTCAAATACAGACATCCTCTCCCATTTCATAAGCACTTTAGTCAGAAATTACTTGAAATGTTTAACTGCAAAAGAAATAATATTTTTAAAATATAGCCATCCATACTCCCCTACACTCTCAGCAAATGTCATGGTAATTACAGGAAATTTCACTATTAAAATCTGAAGCAATAATTGCTAGGTACATTTTTTCGAGCAGTTACACTTGTTATGTGAGTGAATGACAAACTCTATCAAATAAGATATTCTGAAAGAATACTTAAAAAAAATATTTAGATGATAATATTCCTCCGTATAGGATTTATTTATTTGTGGTCTAGACAATGGTTTCTGACAGCTCCGAGTTGATAAGACAAATTTATTACATATATTCTGAAATCTATTAAAATCATATGGTTTTCTTTCCACCAAAACGGATGTGTTCTTTCACATAGAATATCGGGGGAAATACAGATATCTAGGTTACATTATTTTTAATGCCACATTGGCTAATTCACGCTTAATATGATATATTTCACAGAAGCAATTGAATTTCCAAAAAAAGATTTGGAATATATACTGTAGACTGATAATGTACCATCTGATTATTACAAAGCATTAATATCTTTCAAATCATTTTTTTTCCCTTTTGGCATCTATCCAGCTCTGTAAACTGATGAAGCTTCTATTCTGACAGGATGAAAAATGCAATAGTCTAAACTTTACCAGCATGAATTCTAGCACAGATTAAGTCGAAGGTGCAGTGAGGCGACAGACTATAAAAACGAGTGTTAGTTCTGCTGCAGTCACCCGCCTTGTCAGAGAACGATATGATTAAATGTGTCAGTCTGCTACCATGTCTGCTTTTAGAATTACCTAGGTACTTCGTGTAATCCTCAAAATGTGCATTAGAGCAGAGATACTGTACTGTGTAATTTTGGGCTCAGTGCAGGGAACCGGCTTGAAAGATGTCTCACTTAGTCTATTGTATTTCTGAGTTTTACAAACATAGTTACAGCAGAAACGCAAATTTACGAGAATTTAGGCTACAAGTTTCATATAAACATAATGGAGCTGATCCAGGACTATTCTTATAAGACTTGATTCACACTAAAAAATCTGTGGGGTTTTCAGGTGCTTATATTTAGGAAGGGATATACTGCTCATACGTCGTAACCTAATATACGCAATTTACATAGAACTTAAGAACGGGATGGCTCTGAATCACCATCATGAACCTATTTCTTCAAGTCTTTGAGGATAGTAGTGACTAAAGAATGAAGGGGCATGTGGGAAAACTTAAGAGCGAAGATAAGAAGGTTGGGTGGAGGGAAGCATTTATATGAGGAAATCTGGGCACGGTTAGGAAGACACGCTGTTAATTAGCCGCCCTATGCACACAACTAAGAACCTAAAGATAAGATATGATGTGTATAATTAAGAACCTAAAGCTTCCTTAAGTGTCAATCAGGTCCAAAATGCCTATGTTTGCTTCTGTGTGCTCTGTGCTAGTTGAACAGTGTGTTTCACTACATGAATCAATAGAAAGTGGACTATTTTGTGCTGCTTCAAGTGCCGTAGCTGGCGGGATTCCCTGCGCTAACACGTAACATTTTGGTCTAGCTCAAGGGCTGGTGTAAGTGTAAAATAGGAGATTTGTCTTCATGAAATGGCCGGCCCTATTTGCTGTTAAAACACAGCGCTACTCATGTAACAAATATTAAAAGGTTAAGTTTAAGCTTCAAATTACCACATATTTGGCCCTGAACTCCACTACACTACACTTATAAATAGCAGCGTATTTCATTGCAAAGCAAAAAACAGAACAATACAATCTATTAGAAATATGTAATTCTGCACAGGCTGCTGCAATACATATTGTAGCCTCTGTGACTGTCTATACGACTCCACCTGCTTCTTCAAATGAGTTCCCATTTTCATTATGACTTATCAAGATTTACTAATGTCTGAGCAGGGAACACACAGTATGTGCTGTGGATCTACATGCCTAACTGGTACGTAGATTACGTGAATGACCTACTACACATTCGTAGGTCATTTCAGTATCTACACACCTAGGAAGCCAAAGCTTCTTAGGTGTGAATATGGCGCCCTGTTTCTAAACAGAGAATTTTTTTTTTAAGTTTTGGTATGTAAAAATATTTTGAACTCATTGGAGTATTATTCACCAAGTCAAGGGGATATTTATCACTCTACAAAGTCACACACGCTATTTTTTTCAACATTAAACTAAAGTATTTATAAATTACCATGTCTTATATATAAAAAATATGTGAATCACTAAAGTCTTTTATTACTAAGCTTTCCAATAAAATTGAAAAACTTAATTGCATGTAATATATTGTAACATTTAGGTTGTTATATTAAGTTATAAAATGCCTTCCAGATATATTGCAAAGCCATTCACATTACTCCCTATAGGCTCAAATCCGTCAGAACTGGCTTATCTATTCATTGTATTAAATAACTAAAACAGTTTAGTCAGTTATATATAGTTGTCATCTGATTTAAATTGATTTAAATACATTTTGAAATAACCTGAAGCGGCTATTCTGTTTGACAGTAAGACAAGATCATCAGTATATCACTAAAGACTCATAAAGTACTGAAAACGGCATTTTCAAACAAAGAGATAATACAACTGTTGGAATGTAATATGACATTTAAAGTAGTTATAACAATTCAATAAGCCAATTGATTTTTAAAAGCATTTCACGCTTTTTAACTGTGATTTCAATTAAGCTACATAATTAATAGTTGCACCTGTTACAGTGTATTTTGAGAAATGAATGGACCTGTGTGCAGGATTTGTACAGTTGTGCTCTGTTAAACATTTCCCAAAATCATAGAAAATTGTGCTATGCATGGCAGGCCCACTTGCTGGGGAAAGTTTTGAACTGTTCTTTATGAATCCATTAGCAGCTAAAGGCTTCCTGCAGAGATCAAACAGAGGAGTTGATGTTATACATTCAATGGGGTAGATCCAGAACTCTGCTTGCAATCCGTTTACTAGCATAGCGTATTTACGCATGCCTACCTTCTATACACTCCCCTAGGCACATCCCTTGAATGTACGTATTTTGTCTGAGTTTCGCTTTCCAAACCCTACCTTAACTTTTGGCCGCGTAACTGCTGTCGTCCGCACACGTACAGATGGGCAACACAGACTTACGCGGCTAAGCACGCCCATGCTGTACACTTTAAATGAAAATCCTGTTTTGCCCTTACTCTCAAACTCAAGATCAGTCATGTAGAGGACATAAAAAAGTACGCCAATTACTGTAGCAATTCTCTATGTTCCTACTGATCATTTTTGTACACTATATACAATTGCTATATTATACCTCTTTCCGTTTATGATTAACAAACCTTTTCACTCTCATTCTATACTAAAATTCCCCTCAGTTCTGCTACTAACACTGCTGTGTGACTGGATCATACAGAGAACTGAGCGTTTTTACAGTGCAAGCTGGCTGGTCTGTTGTGTGTGATTTATAGCACTTGCCCTTGTGTATCAATCCCTAGAATCCTATAGAGTGTAAGCTTGTGGCAGGACCCTTTTACCTCTGTTACCACCCAGTCTTGTTATAATTATTGTTAAATTGTAAAGCACTATGTAATCTGATGGCGCTATATAAAAACCTGTTAATAAATAATAGTTATAGTGTGAACTGGAGGGAAGGGTTTATGTTTAGTGTGAACTAAGAGAAAAGTTAAATCAGTGTAATATTTAGGAGGGAGGATTAATTTAGTGTAAGCTATGGAAGGGATGGTCAATGAAAGATGATGTGAGGCTCTTCCATAAGAAAGATCTGAGGATCCATGACCG
The DNA here is from genome assembly GCA_011038615.1 of Limnodynastes dumerilii. Taxonomy (NCBI): domain Eukaryota; kingdom Metazoa; phylum Chordata; class Amphibia; order Anura; family Limnodynastidae; genus Limnodynastes; species Limnodynastes dumerilii. The sequence goes on along the minus strand of WWET01000553.1, from coordinate 141,545 downwards.
CATTACAAAGCTTAATTGAAATAAATGTATTCAGAGTAACATTTACTAACGAATACATTTGTGAGGTTGTGGAGGGAGTGCTAGTGTCCCCTGTGAATTATTTAAAGATAAGTAAAGATTTGTTTGGTTTGAAAAAGCTGCTCTTGTGTAAAAAAAAAACCCCAAAATGGATGAGGGGTAGTGGGAAGGATTTTGATGTGTGTGTATTTTTGTGTTTGTCTCCTGTTAGTCCACCCCACCCACTTAATTTGTTAGTTCACCTGAGCAGGGCCCTCCATCATAGTCTCCTCCTTCATCATTTCCCCTTCTTACCCCCTTTCCACCTGGTAGCCCCTCTCTGGCTCGTCCTCTTTACCTCACACTGCACTTCTCTCCCCCTCTCCCTGATCTATTCAAGCCTGATCTGTTAAAGCTTCATAGCACATATATTACCGTGCTGTCTGTGCTCTACTATTATTTTATATAGTATTGTACTGTGCTGAATATCTGTGCTGCATTTTGTTGTATTTTTTGCTGCGCTGAAGACACCTTGTAGAGCCGTATAAATAAACTTTCACATCAGGCCTCGGGACTTGTGTTCTGTGGCCTGAGGTGATGGGGCCTGCTGACACTTACCCTTAGCTCTGTAGCACCAAGTATCAGTGGTATCCTACCGCTAACACTTGCTGCTCAGAACTGCACTTTAGTAGGCCAATGTGCAGGCAAGCACTTTTCTGCGCATTGGCCCGCTGTTAAGGCAGGTCTAGTAGTGCCCCTCCCCTATGTGACATCATCGGTGACATCACATATGTGTTTTATGTTCTATTAAATCTACTTTATTTATATTATATTATAAGACTTTTCAAGTTTTCGTGAAATCTTTATTTTAACAACCTAAACATTTTTTTATGATTACAAAAAATGTATCTGATTTATAAATGTAGTTAGATAGAAGGCTAGGGACATTTAAATGATATTTTGCCCTTCTGACCTAGAAACACTGTGACACCCTTGTAAATTATAGCATAAATAATAATAGCTTGGAAAATAATTAAACCAAATTTGCTAACCTTAACCATTTGTCTGTGATGTACTGTATAGATTTCATATTAATTAGCATAAAATAAGCATGTTAACCTTTCATATTCCATAAGTGGTTTAAAATCTTCATAAATAGAAAGGTAAGAGGATTTGCTGGAATATTATATATTTCATTTAACAAAATAAATTTAACCACTGAAATTATTTTAGGTGAAAGGATAAACATGTGAGGGTTTTCCGTCTGACACAGACCTTCACTTATTGAAGATCAAAGTCTCTTTCTGATCTGGGGCATGTTTAATCCTCTATGAAATGGATTTTACTATGTGAAATACTTCTCAATCTTTATTAGAAGTCTTTGATTATAAATACTGTATTATTGACTGAGTGGTGTATACAACATTTAAGTAAAATAAGCACAAATTAACCCTATGCTGTCGATAAAATGTCATCAATCATACTCAGAAAGAAAATGCAAACATGGTAGTTCAAGATAACACAAAAGAAATTAAGCAAAATTATAAAAGCAAATATAACAGTGATCCAGAAGGTTTTGTTATTTTTTATTCAGCCATAGTGTTCTTCCTGGAACACCATAATTTACATCCCATTTAGTAACTGATACTACAAAACATATTGTAACAAGCAGAGAAATATTATTTATACTGAGCTATACTACTGGTCACCACATAATGGGGCCGATCCTGGGTAAAGGTCGTCAGGGGAACGAGGACGGCCACAATTACCTCTGTATCCAGCCCAATGAGACCACCACACCTGATATTATGGTGTAACTTGAAAGTGTCTGTCCCTTAAAAAGATCTGTATTCTTCTGCCTAAATTTTAAGTATGCCTACACACCACCCCCTCCTAATTAACAATTATTCCACCAGTAAAACAACTCTCCCCACATTACATAGTATACCCCCACAGTTACAGCACTCCACCTATTTCACATGTTATATCCCAATAGTCAGATCACTCTCCCCACATGACATAGTATACCCCCACAGTTACACCACTCTCCCCACATTACATATTATACCCCCACAGTTACACCACTCTCCCCACATTACTTATTATACCCCCACAGTTACACCACTCCACCTACTTCACATGTTATATCCCAATAGTCAGATAACTCTCCCCACATTACATACTATACCCCCACAGTGATACCACTCCACCTACTTCACATGTTATGTCCCAGCAGTCAGATCACTCTGCCCACATTGCATATTATACCCCCATAGTCTGATCAATCTCCTCATATTGCATATTATGCCCCCACATTCACATAACTCTCACAACATTACTTATTATACCCCTTTCTCCCACATATCTCCACACATTACATCACATGCACTTAGTTAAACAAGAAATGCAAGTTAAAATACAAACATGATTGATGATTAATAATTATAAATAATTTTAAGATAGCTAATTACTCTAATGACAGCCATACAATACATACAGCATCTTAGTGACCCTAATGCAATACAGACTGCATTCTAATGTCCACCATATATTACACACTGCATCCCAGTGACTGTCATACAATATACTCTGAAGTCTACTGATCTCATAGTGACCAATATAAAATATACACTGAATCCTCATAAAAAACATACAGTATAACTCATGTAGCATTCTATATAACCATTTTTTATTATGCATTGCTATTTATATTTACATAATATTTTTTTTTCCTGATATATTATTGGGAGGGGGGACCTTTCATTTAAAGTAGAATTTAACCTTAGGATAACTACTTAGAAAACACTAAAATAAAAAGGTTAGTTTCTGTGTACTCACTTCCTATGTAATTTAAAAGCATTACATTTTATTCATATTTATTAAAAAACATGCATTAGCTACATAAAAAAGGTGAAATATTTAAAAGTGTAAAACAGTAAATAAATACAAGCAGACTTTTAAAATAGATGCAATGAGCTGCAATGTAAATCCTTTCTAGAAATATAGTACAGGAAGAATTTGATCAATATAATATTAACTGATTTAATTAATGAACATTTATTACATTCTTTCAATTCTGTTTCTAAAATGTGTTTGCATTGAATAACAATAAACATTTCATACAGATACAGTATATTTAACAATTGTGGTTATATTTTAATAGACGGATCATATTCACACTCAAGAAGTTCCAAGTTTCTTAGAGGCGGTGATTAAAGAATGAACCTACTACCACATGCGTAGTAAATTAATTATACAATATACATACTACTAAGGTTCGTAGATTGACTACCTGCAGTCTTTTAAGAAACGCACGTAGTTAGTTACATAAGCAGAGGCGTGTCATGGCAGCCTTGTGACTTTTTTAAGAAGAGTGGGTGGGGGTAGGTAATAAAATGAGCTAGGTGGGGATAGAAAAGGGATCTCTGGGCGCAGATACATGTGTATCCGATACTCATACGCATCACTGAATCAGGCTCGAAGTTACTGCCAGAATGAAAAAGTCAGCTGATAATGAAACTTGCGCTTGGACAAATTGCATATGTGACTGTGAATTGCGCGCAATTTAACCATAGGATGCCTTGTATCCAAAGGGGCTACATAGGACGTTATTGGTCAGCAACCACCCGCATTCATTAGCATGTTCAAGGACAATTCCATCATCTGACAGTTTCCTTTCCAGTGTTATTATTACATTCATTATTATAAATAATAACAATAATTATAAAATGTGACACATGATACAAATAATGCAAGAGGCTGTGGATGAATAACTGCATTTCATGATGGGGAAACAGAATGAATCCAGAAAAACACATGCAGATTTGACAAGTCAGTTACTTGGTTTTGCCCAAATTATTATTTTTAAAAAGTGTGTTATCTGACCTCAGACAACCTGGTAATAAGGTAATAAAGGTTAAGTAATAAACAAGACATAAATAAATAAATATATATATGATATATAGTGTCTGACTTACCCACTATAATGCCACAGGCACTCACTAGCCCAATCTCCTTCTTCAGAGCCACCCCACCCGCATCTCCAGCACTTGACCCAGATCCAGAATCCTGTGCTTTTTCTTCAGGGATCTTTTCCGCACTGGATCGTAATCGGGCACCCTCTGCCATCTTATTTGTTCTACTGGTTACCAGAACCAAAGGGGTTTCTTATCCACCAAACCTGTGAAAATGGAAAAATGGCATGAATAATAAAAGTAATATATTTCACTATTTCACAGCCTGGCACACAAATTGCTATTTCACACATAAGATATATGCCCAATTATGTCTCTGCAATAAACACATTCCATTAGATTTTTGGTGCCTATTATATGAGGACGTAACATGGATTTCAATATAATAAGGAACCTGGAGGGGGTTACAGGTATCATGTGCACTCTGAGATTAAATAAGGTGCCCATACTATTATTTACAGAGTACACACAATAAAATATTACAGTTAAGATATTCTCTCTGGTTTTCTGATTTGTTATCTAAGTGTCTTTGCAAAAGTTATAGCAGCTACTGGTTGCTACCTACCTAAATTTTTTATTATTAGTAAAGTTTACTAACGTACATTTTTACAACTATTAAATGTTTAAATAACATTATTTTAAATAATAACAGTAAGAATGATATAATGATATTGCTCTTAGTATATACAGCACAGAGGTATACAGTGCTTGGTTTGATGATCAGTATCATGGCAGTCAACCTAGCGATAGATAGATAGATAGATAGATAGATAGATAGATAGATAGATAGATAGATAGATAGATATTAACGCATGCATAGGCTCAGCTGTTTTGCCTTTTGTTGTCACCTATGGAAAACACATATTTGCCACTCACACATCATATATACTAGCACTCATGTAATAGCAAAACAGTGTCACAGGACGGCAATGAGAAAACAGGAATAAATCTTATAAAGAGGTCAGCACACATACATGAGGTAAATGGGTGTTTAAAAACCCTGTAGGACCTGTCTGTTTTTCAGTCACATTCAAAAATTGCGCTTTGGTCATTACAGAGGGCGACAATAACAACCGAACAAAGCAAACATGTAATCGGACACACTCAATAACCACATTTCTCCGATGTCCCCATGAGGTGGTGACCCTTTCTCACCAGTCGCTTGTCTCAAGATGTCCTCTGCATCTCGCTCGGTTTGTGGGTGCTAGTGCCAGGATCAGTGTTTATTCCCTGTCATCCTACGGGATCCAGAGCCGCGTACCTGTGTCCGTCAGTTACTAATGCCTGCCTCACTGTAAACAGCTTCTTCTTTATCCACCTGCTCCTCCTCTCCTCCATGCACAGTATTTATCTCTCCGCTCGCCAGCCCTTTTATTGGCGTCCCAGGCTCCGCCCCCTTGCCTTGGCACACACCTCACGCCTGCCAGATAAACACCCAGATGTTGAGAAACATCCATGTCCTGCTTCCTCACACAGATGTTTAGGGAATCCTTTCTTTTTCCCACTTCCCTAATGGCATATTGTCCTGTCTTGTCTCACTAAACAGTTCCCAGCCCGGCTCTCATGTGATACTGCAGAAGAAATCATAAGGCTCAGGGCTACTATTTAAGCACCAAACTGTACCAAATAGTTAATGTGGGTTCAAGTAGTACTGATACTGATAGCACTGTGTCAAACTTTAATGCCTCTCTAAAACAAAAGCTTCCCTCCTTACTGAGACTTGTGAAGCAGAAAATTGACAAAAATAACTCTAAAGAACTGAAATGTAATAAAACAAAACAGTGAAACAAAAGGAGGAACCTCTCTGCAGGAGCTCCAGAAACTACGGGATACTGGGAGTATTTGGGGGTCATAGCTTTCCTGGATGTGAACTTGTGGGTCTGATATTGTTCCGCCCTTTGTTTTTCTCACATGCCTTGGGCCTATTGTTTGCTTTTTTAATGATGATTATGAATCCTTTTTGGCATCTTCTAGAAGACATGTATATTTTCCTTGGCCTATTGATAGTTATCACATATCACAAAGAATAAAGCATTTTACAGATCCCATAGAGTTTCCAGGATTTTATCTTTCAGACACAATTATAAAAAAACATGACGTGTTTCTTTCTCCCTTTATTTCCGAAGCACATTAGGACCGTGAGAAATACTATTGTCCTGTTTGTGCACAATACTCAGGACATGGTTCTATTTCAGTCTTAAGTTAATAGTTAATAACGCTGTATATCTGTAATATGTGCGTAAAATACACCTACAAGGTTTAATCATTATTTGAAGAATGAAAACTGAATGGTCCATATAAGTCAAATTGATTATGCATAGGAAAGATATTGCTGATAAATAGACCAATGACTACAACTTAATTGGAATATATAGAACTGGGCTGGATGGACAATGAAAACAGACCCGTGGTGGACGGTCATTTTCTGTGTAACTGTGAATGTTTCGTTATCTCTCCAAATTCCTAGTTCTTGTTTAATGTACAAACATTCACATTCTAGAGACATTTTATTTATCAAAGGAGATATACAAACCTCTGGTTTATAACTAGAGAGACTAAGGGCCAGGTCCAGATCTCTGTCCGACACCTGATTTACGCACGCAAAGTTTGTAAGTCGGGTGTCTTGAGGGAAGGGCATATATGCGCACCTAAGTGTTACGTGCGATGTTACATGCCACACCCCCACCCACCTTGCATACTTTTCTCAAATCTTCCCCTACATCCACCAAAAGTACACAAGGGGGGAAAATTTAAATTTCACAGGTTTAGGAGTTACACATGGATCAGTGGTGATATGGACCGTTGATCCAAACGTCAGTCTTAAGGCTGGCTTATGGCAGCATATCAATCCTCAAGTCCACATAAGAGAGGGGAGTGAGAGGGGGAGTTCACTCCCTTCATCCTTGCGAACTGCCAGACCCCTGCATGTACAGAAAGCTTGGGGGGTCTGTCCGATCCTTGGTTAGGTGACAAATAAAGGGGCACCAAATCTCAAAATTAAGTACTTTGAGCAATATGCAGAATTTAAGCGAATGTCCATTTAGAAAAGCAGAATATAAAAATGTGATTATTTTTTGATTAGAGGTTATTTAGGCAGAATGGGGTAAATCCAGACCTAAGTGCTAGTTATGTTTGAATGTGTAGAGTATCCTTAACTTTTCCTAGCATAAGTACTGACGTATGTAGTGAATCTACATACGTGACGGCCTAACCTTGCCCATACTGTACGATTTAAATGCCCTCCCCCACCTAACGTAATTACGTGTGTCGTATTGCTGCCCCCACCCCTTAGTTCGTATTTACCCTAATGGTATGTATGATCAGCGTTACGTCACGTAACATCTACCGTGCGCATGTGCAGTAAATACCAATCGGCGAATTTATGTCTTTGGCTAGTGTAACATCGCTAGCGTGCTTAGTTTAGGATCTGGCCCAATATTTGTAAATCTAGTCTTTTTAATTAACTTTAAAATGATTTGTAGATAGATCATTGCTGATCTATAAGACATTACTTCACAACTCCAAATCTGTCTGTACCCTTTAAATACCTCCAACCTAACCATTCACCCATTGCAGTACAATATAGAAGGGGTGGGATTTCGATTGCATATTCCTCGACGAGGCATAGCAATTCGGTGCTCCGAGAGGTAAGGCAAAAAACTACCCCAACCCTTCCCCTAATTCTAACCCTAACCCTCCCCTTCCTTTACCCTAACCCTCCCCTTCCTTTACCCTCACCCTCCCCTTCTATTACCCTCACCCTCCCCTTCCTTTACCCTAACCCTCCCCTTCCATTACCCTAACCCTCCCTTCCCTGCAGCCCGACCCTAATCACGGT
>WWET01000553.1:86016-96043 GCA_011038615.1 Limnodynastes dumerilii | reverse complement strand
GGGCAGCCGTCAGCCGGCGTAAGGGAGAGTTAATACGCTCCTACAAGGGGGAGTGTGGGGCCAGAGCAGCGATGTTACTCTGAGCGCTACAGCGCTCAGTGTAACATCGTAGCTCTGGATCAGGCCCAATGACTCTAATTCATGAAATCATCAATAAATAAATAAAATAGGCCTGATCCAGAACTGGGGACCTGATTCACACTTAAGAATGCAATGGGTTCCTAAATATACGCAACTAATAGCAATGAAACTCCCTCGGCACGCCCCAGGTTTTCAGTTTCATATGTGACACACGAGTGTCATAGGGCACCCTTAACTGTAGGTTCACATTTGAATGCGTAGGGCGTCTACTTAGGAACTTAACTGCATAACCGCACCTTCATTTGGTCATTTAAATGTCTCTCTCCACCCAAATCTTCGTATCTGCCTAGTTACTTATTCATTGAAAGCTCATTTTTTGCGTATGTTACTAAGAACCTACAGATTTTAAGTTTGTAGTGTATAAGCACGGAATTTGCAAACTTAAGCACCGTTTTACAGCATTTTCCAAATTAATGAATGGGTAAACATGCAGAACGGCAATAGTAATATTTTCTAAATACAGGCAGCTGAAAATGATCTTTCGGCTGCTTGAATTTCGGAAATACATTTAATGCAATTTTCTAACTGGAGACTGCATCCCCTTACCCACATCAGCAGGCCTATCCATGCCTCCCTTGCAGGGATGTGGTATACAGAAGTAAATTGCATAACATCTGGTAAGAACTTGCGCAGTGACCAAAAATGACGATTGGACGGAGATTTGCATCCGGGCCAATATTAATAAAATTTCATTATAATAAAATACAACAGGAATATAAATCAAATAAATATTAAATAAATGCCCCTGACCATATTTTAACATGTATATTTTTGTATACTTTTTGTATAGAAATATACAGGTATCTGTGTATACATTTGTTATTTTATTGGCATACACTATTATTTGCATTGCAATGTACATTTTTGCTTTGTGTGCTTATTGTGTCTAAAGGCTGTTTGACATTTTTTGCCAAGAAGACTGTATATATAGCCAAATTGTGGACATTAGTAGGCTATAATTTGATTCTCTTTCTTTATTTTACGCTGTACCTGCATTGCTTTAGGATATCTAGGCTGTGATTTTTTTTTGTACACTTCTGTGTACCGTTCCTTCTTTAATCTCTGAAATTATTGTTCTTTGCACCTGTCAGCCTGCACTTTTTCTTTTTGATAATTGTGGCTTGTGTTTAAACTTTACTGAATCCTGTCTCCTTCACCTACCTTTCATGCAATTATGTTTCCATCACTTGAAACAAAGCTTCATATGAGTTGTACAGGTCTTTGTACATCTTAAAATATATTTATTATGTGGAAAATTACAACAAAATTGTAATATAGTTTCTAAGGAATAAACAATACCGTGCTTGGGTTAAAAAAGGCAGTTTCCCCAGATCCAAAGCTACGTCCGCTAGCGTATTTACGCTAGCAGGAGTCGTAAAAATGCTATTTTGCAGGTACTGTGCATGTGTGCGGCAGATGTTACGCCACGTAACTCTGAACGTACATACCAGCCTAGTATCAAGAGCGTAACTATGAACGAAGGGGCGTGCCAGACATACGACACCCGGAATACGTTGGAGGCGGGGGGAGGCATTTAAATCAAGCAGTATGGGCGTGCTTAGGCATGTAAGTACGTGCAGCCATTACGGCTGACTGGAGTTATACTTTGATAATTTAAGGTAAGGTTTGGAAAGCTTAAAACGGCAAAAGTACATATGATTGAGGGGAATGCCTAGGTGAGTGCATAATAATGACGATGGCGTAAATACGCTACGCGTTGAAATGTAAAGGAGACGTAGGTCTGGATCTGGCCCTTGGTTCATACTAATTTACTTAATTATAAATGGTAGTTTTGAAACCTATTAATAATTAATTTGTCAATATTTTGATAATGTGCTCTTATTATCAAAAGCATTAGAGTTAGGATCACCAAAATAGAGAAGCCTTGTAAGTGGCTGGCGGCTTATCATATGTCTGCAGATGTATGTAACTAATTCTCTGACTTTTATTTTAAATATAGAAAGTTATGGTTAGTTGCTGGGTAGTTGCAAGAGTGCTGGGGCTTTTTTTGTATTTTTGTAAACTCCCCTTTCCTTACAGCACCTGCTGAATAATTACCAACGCCCACCTACACTAACCTGATGTCCCCTCCAGCGTCCCTACGGCGCTGCTACGGATGCCCGATCCACAATCGGGCATTGCCGTAGCGACGCCGGGCAACATCTGCCCAGCGCATGCGCAGATCGGCTTTTCAGCCGATGTTACGCTTACGCCCGCCATCCTAGCGACGGCATGCGTAGGTCTGGATCAGGCCTATTGTTAAAGTTAGGACCACCATATACAGAAAGGCCTTGACATGGCTGGTGCTTATCGTATATGTGCGCAAATATGTGTAACGGACATTTCTGTGTTTTATTTTACAGATAGAACAGTATAGTCTGTTACTGGTTAATAGCAGTGTTGCTGGGGCATTTCCTTTCCTGTGCTTCTGTTGCTAGGAGATTAACCCTGGCTTTTCATGCACCTGTTTGCATTTATCTATAATTTAATCTGATCAATTATGCCTGCTTCATACTTATTTCTGTCACGAGTTCAAATTGTTTTTAATGAATGTTTAATAAATAACTTTTAATGCACTATTAAGTCCCCATGTGTTCTTTTTATTTATGTTTGCACTATTCTGGATGGTCCTGAAGAGCCATTTTTAAAGGGGAAGCAGTGGCCATATATCTTTGGACCTAGTGCTTACTTATAACTGCTCATATCTCCAACTATTCAAGCCATTTGGACTTTTGTTTCAAAGGACTGCTAAAGGACTAATAAAGAAGTTATGCTAAGTGGCTTTTCTCTGGTTGTTGATTGGTTACAAGCACCCCTTATATTACATATAAATATTATAAATATTATATATAAATATTATATTATATGTTACATAAGTTGGGACTCTGACAGTTTTAGAGTTAGGACAACCAAAACAATAAAGCCTTGTAAGTTGGCTGGTGGCTTATTATATATTTGCAAATTATATCTAACAAATTATCTGACTTTTATTTTAAAGATAGAATGTTATGATTTGTTGCTGGTTAATTGCAAGAGTGCGGGGGTGTCTTTTTTGTATATGTGTAAACTCCCCATACCTCGCAGCACCTGCTCTATATTAACTTGAGCAACCTCCATTTTGTGTGTATAAATTTAATATATACAGTGTATTTTCATTGTATTGTATTGTTTAACACTTTGGTGGTGAACATATTTTTATTTTTACTTAATAGGCATTATGCTGGAAATTGGTTATATAAGGAAAAAAAAATCCCTTTTTTAAGTTAAATTTATGTATATCTTGCTATTTGAAATAATTATTCAAATATATTCAACCTGTTTTCTTCTTTAAAGGAATCAGGATTGATTTTCAAGTTAGGTTATTTTTGTTGCTAAATACAATACAACTTTGATAAATGGGACTAAAACATGATGACTAGAAGTCAAATATTTGCTGGTCTGGCTCTTCTAGGGTTAGTGCAATTAAACGGCCCAGGAGCTGTACTCAGAGAACCTCAGGGGCAGTCCCTACTTATGGTCTGTCACTATTTGACTGAGCTGATTTACCTTTATCACCTCCCTCATTCTTACAAAGATGTTGTAATATTCAAAAAAGATGCAAAAAAGTTACCCTTGAGCACTACATATCAATATCTTTCTGGGTTTTAGTTATGCTTGATAGGCCCTGAAAAATGACAAACTTATAACTGTGTAATTATAATTTATACATGTATAGATTTCATAAATTAGCAATTTACCATTTGTTAAATTGAAACCTAAATTATGGCTGAACCTTACCATTTATATGGGAACACCAAGATTATTACAGCAGTAAAATAAATTGAGCCTGTGCCGAATTTGCATTTTAATGAGGTCAGTAAAACCATCAGATATTTTAATTGCAATTTGTTTCCTATCTGTCTGGCAAGGAATGGGTCAAAGTGTGATGCAGTTATCTCAATGAATAAAGTAATATTACAGTGGCAGATCTGATGAAGTTATATCTTGTGAATTATGTCTTTTGTATATTCGTTAGAAAAATTGCTGTACTTTCCAAATGTTAAAAGCTACTTAGGTTACTATTGTCATAGCAATTATTACCAAAGTGCTATATTATAAGAAATATATAGATCACAAGCATTCAACTCTTTGGAAAAGGGAAATTAAATAAAGTATTTTATTTTAAAGCCAACCTTACCTCCCCATCACTCTCAAAAACCCTAAAATGTGCACTATGGAATGCACTCTGCTGCTGATCTCACACCAACTGTGTTGGCCTGTGTAACTGAATGCCTCTCTGCCATTTCATTTTGGATGTCCTCCCACCATCTCAAACTTACTCTATTAAAACTGTGTCTCCGCATTGGTTACTTGCATTTTACAGACTCAAATATAAAATTCTTACTTACAAGGCCATCATAAAGACTGCATCCACATACCTATGCTCATTCGTCTCAAGATACATCCAAGCTCGCTCTCTTAAATCTTCAAAGGACATACAGCTCTTGCTCTAATTTCCAGTTACAGAACTTCTCTTGGGCTGCACTTATTCTCTGGAAAATACTTCCTCACCCACTAAGACTACTCTCTACTTTACAAACTCAAGCACTTCTTTATCATCTCAAGATACATCCAACCTCGCTCTCTTAGATCTTCACAGGACAGTTACAGAACTTCTCCCAGGCTGCACCCATTCTCAACACAAACTTTGACACTTTCTTTTCATGCTAAAATTCCCCTTAGTTCTGCTACTATAACTTCTGTGTGAATGGATAATACAGAAGCTGTGCACTTTTACCATATAAGCTGGGTGGTCCATTGTGTGATATATAGTACTTGCCCTTATGTATCAATCACCAATGTCCTATACAGTATAAGCTTGTGGACATGGCACTTTTACCCACCCAGGCTGTCTCTTACCACCCAGTCTTGTTATAATGATTGTAATGTGATACGTAATCTGATGGCAATATAGAACATCCTGTTAATAAATAAATAAAAAAGAAATAATGCCCAATGGCTAATTATCCAATCTATTTCAAACTTATATAATAACACCTTCTTGTTCTTTAGCCATTCATATTTTTTTGGGAGGAAGAACATTGACGTAATGGAATGTAACAAAATTTTGCTTACAGAATTTTTATTTAGGTTCATGTAGGATCATCTATAAGCAGGATATTATTTGTCATTGTATTTGTTCATTAGTCTATTATTAAATTCCAATTTTTATTGAATAAATTTGCATAACCAAACAGTCATTTGGAATTCCCCTATCTATACATCTAGAGAAAAGAAATGCATTGGTTTAACACCCTCACCTTGCAACTGATTTTGAGGGGAAAGTTTGTTTCACCAATGCCTTACTTATATATGAGTAGTTTGTTGAAAATGGGCCTGATCCAGACTTAAGGCTCATTTTACCTGAGTTACGCACTACTAAGTTTAATGTACTCCCTCTGGCACTCCCCTCATACGCACATAACTTATCTGACTTACAAGTTCAAAACCCTGCCTTATCTTCTTCTTGTGTATCTCTGTGCGTAGGTAATGCCTTGTACATAAGTGCCTAACCCAACTCATACTGTACAATTTACATGCCTCACTCCACCCACAATGCGCATTTTCAGCTTGCGCAGGAATGTCACGCCCTATTTTACGGAGATATGCACAAGTTACGCATGATCAGAGTTACGATGTGTGTGCTGCGTTCCCACAGCCAGATTTACGCATGACAGCTGTGTAAGTTGGCTGGCGTTATTAAGTCTGGATCAGGCCCAATGTGTCCAAAGTGGTGAAAGTTTGCAAGCCTTCCAGGACTTTTTAAACCACATCAGGCAGTCCTTAGACATAACATTAATGGAAACCACCCCCACCAGTCACGACTCTTCTGTTAGAACAATTTCAGGGACTCCATAATGGAACTCAGAACTAAGAGTGGTGGCAAAAGAAATATTGCCAAAAAGAACTGCTTACACTCGCTTTCCAAACATGTTAATTTATGCCATAATGGCGATGTAAATGTCCTAAAAATAAAAGGGATAGAATGGATACCTGGTACAAATAGGGAGAATGGATACCTGGCACAAATAGGGAGGGAGACAGATTCTCTAGATTATGTAGAAGAGAGGCCTACTGGATATTTAGGCTGAATACCATGCATCCAGTGGGCCTCAATGAATGTATTGAACTGAATTGTTTTTGAGGGGAGGAGAGGAGGGATGTAATTCTTCTGATTACGGTGATTAGGGGGTCTTCTTTGTAGTTCAATGACCACATATATATACATTATGTTGTTGAAGTTATGACTAAACAATTGTAATTGTATTTCATTATATATTTGGTATATTTGCATAGTGGGAGTTCCATTATATAACTATTACTATAAATCTCTTAACCACCTAGAGACGTCTGCTACGGTAGATGCCTTATATATAATTTTTGATTGTATTACCTTTTCAATTATTAACTATTTATCATTTTTATATTTTAAAATAGTTCATTATTTAATTGTCTATGTTTGAACTTCTGAATTTTAATTTTCTATTTTTTATATTTTATATGTATTTTTTATGTTTTTTTATTTTATTTTCCGTTTTTTTGTTTTTTATTCTATGTTATTTATTTAGAACATGCCAGCACACCTTCTTAAATTAAATTGAATTAATGTATGTCTAAATTGTATCTACATGTTGAATTGTTTTATACTGTTGCCCTAAAATAAGAATGAAAAACATTAGGAGATCCAGGGGTTAATAAAGGAATAATGCCGAAGGAGGGATCTATATATCCACTTCCCTTTTGATTGGATAAGAGAAAAACAAAAGACCAGACCGGACTCCGACATGTTACTCTCTGATGAAACCACCGTATGAGGTGGAGAAACGCGTAAGAGGCTAATTGCTGGAGTCTCATGTTACCCTATTACCACTAAGGAGATCGCAAAGTTTGGTTCGAAAGGCCAGTCTTCCAGTCGATGCAGCACTAGAACAGCAACGGACCCCGCCTCCTCCACCTTCGTACACTGGAGGATTCTATTTCGTTCATCTGTACTGGTGGGAGGAGAAAGAGTATCCGTATCACCAACGAGCCGACGGGACGCCGTCGGCACGTGGAGCCGCCGCGACTATCGGCGTGCTATCTTACCAGCTGCAAGTCGATACAAGGACTGTGGAATATCTGGCAATTTCTCCGTGAGTGGCTTTATTTATTTTGTGCAACATTTATCTTCTAACTTGGTTTGCAAACCTTTACAATTAGAGTGATATGCTAATAACTTTATCGGAGGACATTTAACATCATATCAAAGGAAACAGTTGCTATTTAAATTTCCTGGATTCAGCGTGAAATCCAGAACAGACATTCGTGCTTTGTAAGGTCTGCCACTCTCTCTGTAATAAGCCCAGAGAGACGTTACCATTTCTATTTGCTACTGTTTGTATCCTTGTGACATTCCTCATATACTTTGTAGCATTTTTTCACCAAGTTGTAGTGCTATTCAATAATATTGTTGCACAAATAGAAGCTGCTTAATGTGTTAGTAGGTCCCTAGAGACCCACAGTTTTTTTTAACTAAAAAAAAATCTTTTTTTTTTACAGTGAATCTAGCGCTACTTTCCATTGTATGATAGAGTGTTTATTACTTATGTATGTGGTGCCTATATTTGTACTAATCCAGTTATGCTTGGTAGCCATGGTCACTATGTTGAAATTGATGAGTCTTGTTTAGGTCATAAAATAAAGTACCATCGCATTTGTGCTCCGGATCGGGAAATATGGGTCTTTGGGATTGTGGACACCACAGCACCAGCTGTTGGGTATATGGAAGTTGTTCATGACAGAAGTGCTGAAACCCTCCTTGTTGTTATTCGACGAGTGGTGCGGCCTGGTTCGATGGTGCACAGTGATTCCGGGGCTGCTTACAATAATATTCACCTGGCACTGAATATGAGTCATGAACGTGATCCAAAGCAGTGATCCAAAGTTTCCATTCGTTTCTCCAACTGGTGCCCATAAGCAACATATATTGTCTTACTGGAATAGATGTAAGGCTCAAATCAAGACATAAAGGGGAGTTCTTTGCAATTTGCTTCCAACATATCTTGCAGAATTCCTGTGGAGAGATCGGTTCGGCAGAGACACATTTAACACTCTGCTTTTGCATATTGCAGAGCAGTTTCCTGTTCAGGATTATGTAGTATGATTATTTTTATAAATAAATTGTTATCTTTAAGCATATTGGCAGGTGTCATATACTTCATTTGTGTTAACAACAAGCTTTGTGTCAAGTGAAGATTATGTCCCAGGGGGATATAATCTTTACTTGATCAAAAGAAAACACATTTTGTGTGGGAGATGTTTTACAGAAAAAATATTCTGATTAGGCCTCAGGGAATTTACAGAAATAAAATATTTACCTATTTTGTAAACCAAATTGAGGGTAAATAGGGTCTAGGGTCAGTATAGTTTTCAATAAACAAATGGGCAGACTAGATGGGCCATGTGGCTCTTATCTGCCATCACTTTCTATGTTTCTATGGCTGTAGGCAGAGCTAGGGAACATAGAAAGTCATAGATGTTCCAATTGTTTCCCAACATACATAAAGGGAAACCCACCACTGATTACATGTATGTATGTATGTATGTATGTATGTATGTATGTTTGTTAACAGACCTGAACTTTTTCCCGCTCGGAAATGGTCCATATAAGACGTATTTTTTTCTGTGAAATAGATTGTGCCTTTCAGGATATAGTATTGGATCCAGATTTAGGAATTTGGGAATTTTACACACCCTGGACTGTATTCAAAGATCCGTGTTTTGGGATGTTCCGTGCATATTTTTACGATCCGATGAACTGCGCATGCGTAGTAACTACATTCATGCAATCTACGTTGATTTTACGCACGGAAGTCCAGTAGGCATGGACTTATGAATCACATGTGGGTAGATCCGTATGGAGGGGCATGTTTATAATCCATCCGGAGATAGATCTGTGTAAGTGGGTGGGGGGAGGCATAAAAATGACCTTGTGAGGGTGCGGCTAGGTAGAAACGCACGTACGGATCTATTATACTCAAGGAAATGCCCACTTATAGATGTAGGATCCTGGATAGGAAAGTGTTCCTCCTCACACATACGGAACTTCGAATCACACAAAGAAATGCACAACCGAAACTCCACTGTCACTGCGAAAGGATTTCCAACCACAGTGACAGATTTCAGCTTTCAACAGACTGCCCTCAGAGGAGATGGTCCCTTCATCCTCAAAATTTTCGAATAGCGGAATGGTGAAAGGTAAATTTTATTAACCCTAACCATCCCCTTCCCGCAGCCTAACCCTCACCCTAACTGTAACTTTAACCCTCCAGTCTACCCCTAACCCTCCCCATCGTCATCCTGCCGTTTAACCTTAACCCCTTCCTGTCACACAGCTTAACCCTGAAGAGAATGGGTATCTTTTAAAAAAATCTACCATTCAAAAAGTAACCTATTCCAAGGGCCAGATTTACCAAGCTGTCGGTTTGGAAAAGTGGAGATGCTGCCTATAGCAACCAATCGGATTCTAGCTCTCACTTTCCTATTGCATAATAGAAAATGTCAGCTAAAATCTGATTGGTTGCTATGGGCAACATCTCCTCTTTTCCAAACGCACAGCTTAGTAAATCTGGCTCCAGAATGTAGATTTTCATTTTTAAAAAGTAATCGGGAATGGTGCAGCTGAAATTAAGGTTATATATCATGCAGTGGCGTAGCTATAGGGGTCGCAGCGGTCGCACTTGCTTTTAAAAAGTAATCGGGAATGGTGCAGCTGAAATTAAGGTTATATATCATGCAGTGGCGTAGCTATGGGGGTCGCAGCGGTCGCACTTGCGACCGGGCCCCTGAGCTAGGGGGGCCCAGCACA
>WWET01000553.1:59236-70644 GCA_011038615.1 Limnodynastes dumerilii | reverse complement strand
CAGCTGAGCTGCGCCATCTGCGTGACTGGCTCTCCAATACCGAAGTCTACACCAATACTGGTTTAGACCAACAATTCATTCCAAACATTAACTTGAGGGCACTCCTGCATCTCCATGGAATTACCAATCCAGAATTAGCTTGTTAAAGCTGCAGCAGACTAGGGCCCATGGAGGCCTTAATCTCCCCAATATACAAATTTATAATCAGGCAATCCAGCTGCGCCATCTGCGTGACTGGCTTTCCAATACCGAAGTCTACACCAATACTGGTTTAGACCAACAATTCATTCCAAATATTAACTTGAGGGCACTCCTGCATCTCCATGAAGCGGAATTACCAGTAAACGTGTTGGACAACCCCTTGTTGATGTCGGTGCATAAGGTCTGGTTTCAACTTCGACATAAGTTTCACCTAAACCCGTATTTCTCCTTGCACTTGCCATGTCTTGGCAACCCCAATTTCCAGGAGGGCGCAGCTGCTCACCCCTTCACGAGGTGGGCGCAGAGGGGGATCACGAGAGTAGGAAACCTAGTTTCTAAGGAAACAAAAAGACCCCTAACATTTGCGCAGGCAGGTGATAAGCACCGAGTATTGCAACCCGATCGAATGGCTTTTCTCCAGGCTCAACACTACACAAGCAAAGTAATTCGAATGCTCACTGAGGTTGACTGGAAAAATCCCTTGGATGCCGTTCTAACCATTACAACACCTAAACGTAAGGCAATATCAATACATTATAATTTGCTGCGCACCTCTTTGGAACACGATAGGATCCCATCAGGTATTTTGGCTTGGGTTAATAGTTTCTCACATATCACTAGCTCTGACATATTGCGGGCGCATGAGGACACATCCCGGTATGTGCCAGCAATGACCTACAGGGAAATGTCCCTCAATATTATGCATAGAGCCTACATCTCACCGTGGCGAGCCTTCCAAATCGGTATCACTCAAAATCATAATTGTCTTAAATGTAATTCTCCTGCGGCAGAGCTGAACCACTGTCTATGGGAATGCCTAGAGATAAAACAATTTTTGTTAAGAATATGGAAATTCATTAATGATTTCTTAATAACTCCATTTCCAT
This sequence comes from Limnodynastes dumerilii, assembly GCA_011038615.1. Lineage (NCBI taxonomy): Eukaryota > Metazoa > Chordata > Amphibia > Anura > Limnodynastidae > Limnodynastes > Limnodynastes dumerilii. The sequence goes on along the minus strand of WWET01000553.1, from coordinate 69,556 downwards.
TAACGGCACCGCGGGCGATCCTAGGTATCTTTCCTGAAAGTCTTCACTTACCTCCTGGCTATAAAAAAAACTCCTTTCCATAGTAGCAGCGGCAGCCCGCAAATGCATATTACAATCCTGGTTAGCAACTACTCCCCCGTCCATGATCCTATTCAGGGAGAAACTTTTCTATTTGTTCAATATGGACTGGATCGAGTCCTCCTTGCAAAAGGACACTAGGATTGACAAGTTCTTCCAAACTTGGGAGGGCTATATAAATATCCTGGCGGAACCAGTTAAAAGAAGAATCTGGGAGTTTTTCAGGCACACATACTGGTACGAGTTAAGAGTTTATATGCAGGATCCCCCCATTGTCTTTTAAGGACGCAGAGGATGGGACTACAAACTAGCCCTAAAAGCTAAAAAGTCCCTGCTACTGGTATAGCTTTTTATGCATCTTGCTGGGGTTTTTTCTTCTTCCCTCTTTTATGTAGGTAGGTAGGCGGAAGCAGTATTTTCAATGATTGTGTTTTCCCTTCTTGTATCCCGATTACTAGGATACGCTACTGTTGGTATGAACGTACCTCTGCAGGCATTTGACTCTCAGCCTAATACACCAGGCATTTACCGCTACCATAGATGTGATGATTCAGGTTATGTTTTGACTCATATATTTTGAATATTTGTTCTTTTTATGTGACATGTTGAATTTTTTGGTGTAGCCAACATCTGTTTGAATTATATTACTTACGCTGTATCCTTGTCAATGGCTCTATATACCTTTATGTCATTCCATACTTCAATAAAAATGTTTAAAAAAAAAATAATTCTCTGTAAAGTGCTACATAATCTGATAGCGCTATATAAAAACCTGTTAATAAATAAATGGATTGTAGTGAATGTTCAAATGGGGGCTGAGAGCTTGCACACATGCAGTACTTTTTTGCTGATCAATAAGTAATAATGCCAATTCTAACCATATCAGCCTGTCACTAGGGCAAGTATGTAAGGACATATTAAATTTGCATATTGAATGCACTCTTCTACCAATTAAATACACACAACTCTACAATGGACCAAATGTGAGGAATGGCATAGAATAGAATCTGGAACATATTTTATGAACCACTGTATAAAATCTTTGATATCGACAATCACCATACATATGTATTTTACAGCTATCAATACACTGGGCTGTTGAAAGGTAGGGGTAGGCAAAAAAAATGGCAAGACCTGTTTATTCCAGGGGGCCCACTCCTGCTTTAAACGCTGAATAAACATTTATCTAGAAGTCCCCAAGTAGTTACTGTATAAAATTCCCCTTGGCAGCTTAAGTCTTGGCAGCCTAAGTGTGTTATAATCAAACACAGCAAGTAATTCTGAACTAGAACCTTGACCTTTATTTAAAAGAAAATGCATACAAATGAGCTATTTGGCTTAAGCACTAGGTTTCACACTATATTCTAATCATGCCATGTTTTTAGGATTTTTTTTTACGTTAAACTGTATGGTACATGTAGGTGATTCTCAGAAATAGCTCTATACTTCTCTTGATTTGCCCATGGATATTGTTCAAGATAGTAGGCTCTTCTGCTAGGTTGCTAAGTCAACACAAATCAAACATAATCATACAAGTTTGTCCTTTATGTTTCATTGCACATGTTTCACACTAATACTTAATGTCTTTTTGCAAGAGCTGGAAGCATTTTATCTGGCCAAGTAAGGCAGATTTTGGTCCTATACCTGATATTAAAGTCCAAACTAATCACAATGATGCACAGACTAAAGGTCAGCCCAGCTTTTAAATGCTAATTGTTCTGCCAACAAAACTCATTTACAAGGTTTTTAAAGGCCACATATCTGTTTTATGTGATGCAATAGGCAGATATATTTTCTGAAACAAATTACAATTTATAGACATATAAGCCATATAATCTGTGGAAAAAACGTAAATATTGTGTAAGTGCAACTATTTCAAAGGCAGAGACAAAATGCATTTTTCGATGACATTTTATTGCCTTCTGTTCTTTTCCTGATAGAGCTTTATTTTATTCGTATTTATTAATGCTGAACGTTTCTGAGATTTATTCCAGGTCTTATCGTAATTACAACGTATTTAGAATGAAACATCTTAATAAATCTTTAATAGCAGCATTATCCTGAAAAAATATAGTTTATGCTTCTAAGATAGGTTGATGTCTTCTATTACTATTACAACAATAAAATGAAAAATTATAGTCCTCATTGCGTCTCTTCTTAATTGGTTTGTTGTCACTGAGGGGCTGATTTGGAATAAGAAACAAAAGCCAAAATAAGAAGTAAATTTGCAAAAATTATTTAGATTTAGAAAGCACAAATACAGTTTATTTATGTATTCATTTACAGCTATGAAACTATTGGTTAAATTTGAACATAGCTAAAATATTGAACAAAAAAACCCACAAATAAATCTTGCACCTAATCAAGACCAACAAAAGATTTCTAGGTAATTTTGTGCACAAAGAAATTAGAGGCCGCTGTCCTGCAAACGGGTCTGGAGCCCGTAATAGGAGAAACAAATGCAAAGTAGAAAGATGACAGCGCCAAAAATATCAAAAACTCCTTGAAACTGAATAACAATAAAATAAAAAATGTATTATTATAAAACACACATAAAATGAATTAAAAAGAAACCATAAAAAAAGAGGTAGATGAATCTACTTCAGCATAGATGATAAATGACCACAATTAAAAGTCTCACGAAAAGAAAAAGTTGTTCCAATGATGGAGAGAAATGTTGTATTCAGCCCACAGTGTAACACAATAATTAAATGAAGAGTGGGTTTAGGTAGTCCACAAGAGTCCTGTATGAAATTCACATCCACATGGGAACAAGAAGGATAAAAGGTGTTATAATGTTATGTTCAATATCCACAATGGGGACTCTTCATGAAATAGCAATTGATGATAAAGAGTTATCTCAAAAGTAGGATGAGGCTGGTAGTGGCCAGCAAAACAAAGCTCTATGCTCACAATTTCCCAATGCAAATGCTCCTGAGAGTATGGACTTAAATGGTAAAAGAGGCAAAAAGTAACTCACAGGTTTTAGAAAGTCCGGATGGCGCACAATAGCGCTTTGCTGTGGAGGAACTGTGTACCTATGCCGGTGGAAGTGAAACAGTGGCACCAGGCTCAGACCGCAGGAGGAGATGTATGAGGTGGTCCGAATGCAATGCAATGGCACCGTGCTGTGGAGGCACTGCACACCGATGCCGATGGAGATGGGATGGATACGCCGGGTTCAGACTGCAGAAAGTACTGTAGGCAGGTATATCGGGCCATGACAGCTGGTAGGCAGGTCGGCTGACAGCGTAGAGTGCTGTCAAGGAACTGGACACAATGTGATCACTGTGCAAATATTGCTCAACTCTTTTTTCTAAGCTGCAATTTAGAGTTAAACTAGAATATTTACATTTTGCTGCTCCCAATGAATGTAATGTTTAATTTTCTACTCTGAATCCATCTTTACAAGTTCAGAGCATCATGAACTATTTTTTACTCAAGATTATTTGATAATAAATTGTAGAATAATATCCATCTACAACTATGTTAAATAGAAAACACAATGTTTGCTCAGATGAACATAGTTGTGATTTTTGGGAAAAGTGGGTGAAGTCTAAACACTGAATCACCAAAGCTATTCAACATTGCATGTGGCTATTAGTGTGCTACTTCTTAAATAGGATAGGAAAAATAGGAATGTTTATATACTGATAATAATACTGGACCCATTCCTTACTTAACATTTCTGCAAATACAAAATGGCACCAGAGAGAGAGAGATGTCTATACTGTACATTATAATACCTAGTTATGGCCACTTGTATGTGCTACTTTGACAGAAGGGGCCTGATCCTGACTTCCGCCGATGCGGACGTCGGCATGCACTCCCCCGACACTCCCCCTGTGGCCGGCGTAATTACACACTGTTATATCCTAACTTCAGCCGGAGTAACCGTGTGAAATTACGCCAGCCACAGGATCGTAATGGCCCAAACCTGCCCTCCTGCCCTCATTATCTTACCTACCCCCGCCTTCCTTGCCTAACTGTTGCATAGTTACAGAGAAGAATGCCCCCTCACCGTAACTACGCAACAGTTAGGGACGCCCGATCCTGAGGAAGTCGATCTTACGCATCTGCCCGCTGTAAATACGGTGGACGGCAGAGTTTTGTATCAGCCCCAAGGTGTCAAAAGAGTCATTACTTTTAAGTCTGGATATGGCTAGAATGCATACTGATAGGGTAGCACAGTCACATGTGCAGAACAAAAATCCATAAAAAATGCACAGTAAATACAGCAAATATTTGGCTCCCTCTATATATTCTTCATTGATAGAAAAAAAAAATGAAACATTTTGAAGTATAATCATAATATGTTTACAGTTATTTTCTGTAGTGCTCTGTCCCACCTGAAATCTGAGAAACAATATTTATTTTTTTAATAATAAATAATATTTCTATAAATTATGTTTATCTAAACAAGATTTGGTTACTTAAGATGTGGTCTCTACGAAAGACTTATTAGTGACTTCTACATAGCAGAGATGAGATGGTAAAGATGTAAGATTTATCTGAAATCCATTGTATTTCTCCAGTTACCACCAATGAGAAAACTATCTGAGGAATTGCCGGAATTAATGGGTTGATTGAAGTCATCCTAAACAAAAGGCTTTGCACTTCACAAATGGACTCTATTAAATGTCAATTCATTTAAGCATATTCACATCCATTTTAGCGAATGAGGTTATTGTCATGTTTATGTCATGCTGATATTTGTTATGTCTGCAATGAAAAACATTAAAAGGTAATATAATGGAACAAAATAAACATATTGTAAAACAATAGTGATTGGTATTATTTAATGTCTTCTTTTATTTTACCCTCTCTCTCCAACATCTAAGAATATTTCATTGACATTATAAAGAACAGGGCTTTGACTGCGCAGTATTATTGTATTGAAGATCAAATGATGCTCGTTATTTGCTTGTATAATGCAAATTAGGGTTGCCATGTGAGGTTTTTGTATTATATTGGGTTTTGTTTGAAAATAAAAAAATAAATATTTTTTCTCAGATGTAAAATGCAGACCTCTAGAACCTTTTTTCTGCCATGGGCCATTTGAATATTTATAATATCATTCACGGGCCATAGAAAATTATCAACATAAAAATTAGCTTGCTATATTTGATCCAAAATTTTATTAATTTATATCCTGGGATATGGAGAGTTTCAGGGTCCCTGGTGGCAGCTGGGATTGGGATCTGGATCCTGCAGGACCATACAGCACTGAGCATGTCCGAAAGCCAAGCCACAGGCCTGCTCGTGTCCCACCTGTGGAGGGCCAGACCAAATGATAATGAGGGTCTTATACGGCCCTTAAAGCAGAGGTTCCCCACCCCTGCTCTAGAGGAATAAATTTAATGTAACACATTTTTTGACAGACTTTAATGATTTAATATAGCAATTAATCACTTTTTAATAAATATTTCATTAAATTAATTTAAACAGATTAGCAATAGCATTTCTTGCAATGGCAACACATTCATACAATTTATGACCACCCACTATCTCTAAATGCCTGAGATCAGAGAGGAAGAGTTTAAGAGATGCCATCAGTTGCAAGGGGCACCTATAAAATAAACTGATCTACTATTTGTGCATCATCTGCAAAAGTCATTGGACTGGATCCAGACTTATGCTGGTGCTGTCTATAGAGCTCAAGGGAACTCCCCTTGCTTGCAGTTAGTTCTGAGCCCAGAGGCCAGATTTACTAAGCTGCGGGTTTGGAAAAGTGAAGATATTGCAGCCAATCAGATTCTAGCTTTCACTTTATTTTTGCACACTACAGAATGTCAGCTAGAATCTGATTGGTTGCTATGGGCAACAACTCCACTTTTCCAAACCCGCAGCTTAGTAAATTTGGCATCAGGACTCTATTAAAAGATTTCCAATACATCCTCACCTAAAATGGGGACAAATCAGAAGTCTCGATAAGGCAGTATGTGAAGAGCACACCATTACTGCAAAATCTTAAAGCCCAGCCTCCCCCCCCTTGCACTCTCACCCGCCTCAGAGTTGAAAAAATTCCTGTGGATCTCACGATTCCAGAAATAGCTGTGTGTGTTCTAACGGTGTGTGCTCATGTCCAAACACAAAAGCAGATGTTTTCCTATCCCAGTAATCAGTAAATGCCTCATTTACATAAGTCTAGATTTAGTCCATTGTGCACAAAGGCTACTTCGAATATGGTCTACATTTCTTTTGTCTAAACTAGTATGTTTACTCCCATAGAATTGCATTGCTAAGGTCCTTAGATGCATAATGCTTCATTATAAAGCATTACGTCCTATCTGGACAACCTGTGGTGGTCTTGGTGTTGTGAATCCAAAATGTCCAGCATTTTTTCATTGTATGGGCAAGGCTGATACCTGGAAAGCAGAGATTCATATTTTCTGAACATCTGGAGCCTGATTTACTAAACTGTGGGTTTGGGAAAGTGGAGATGTAGCCCATAGCAACCAATCAGATTCTAGCTGACATTCTCTATTATGTAATTGGAAAGTGAGATTTAGAATTTGATTTGTTGCTATAGGCAAAATCTCCACTTTCCCAAAGCCACAGCTTAGTAAATCTTGGCCCTGGTGAGTTACAGGTTTTTTATGCCCGCAAAAGGCTTTTTGAGTTTGCTAAATATCATAATATTACCTATAACTATAGGTAATATTAGCCATGTGGAATCCTTTGCCCTTAGGTAAATTAAGTACATTTTGTAAATTCCAATTTTTAAATAAAACGTTTGACAACTAATGTTCCTAAAATTTAGGTTAAACATATTTTTACAGAATAGGCCCTTTAGAGAGAAAAAATATTAAGCAAACTGATGTTTACTAATGAACACCTAAGTGAGGAAAACATAGTAGACATCCATTAATAAAGTTACACTGAAGCTGGTTACACACTGTACAATTATCTGAATGATCAGATCATTAGATGATTATCATGTAGTTTATAAGTTGACCAATTTGACAAAACAGACACTAAACAGGACAAGAACGAACTGACCACATATTTGGATTGTTTCTTTTTCCTTGCCACTGTAATGATCCTTTAAGGTTGTGTTCAGGGCTTTGGGGAGATAATTGTGATTATCAAACTGTGTTTGTCTACAAGGCTATGTTCTCAGGTATTGGAGAGTTATAATGGTAGTTTGGTATGGGTGTGAGTCGGCAGTCAGAGCAGTCTTTTTACGAAAGGGCCATTTTTTACCAGCCAATTACGAATTTGCTCTGCGTTCAATTGTTCCTGCCCCGCCGAGGACAAGCAAACGAAGATCCCCAGGACAAATTCACAGCAGCGAGAGGTGATTAAATTCTCCAACCCCAACCCTTAGTCTAATCCTCACCCAAGCCCTCCCCTTCCATAGCCCTAACCCTCCCCTTCCATTACCCTAACCTTCCCTTCCCTTCCTAAGACTGCCTTCCTCGTAGCCAGACCCTAAGACTCCCTTCCCCGTAGCTTGACCCTAAGTTCCCTTCATCACAGCCTAGTCCTAAGATGCCTCTCCCTGCAGCCTAACCCTAAGACTCCCCTCACCGCAGCCTGACCCTAAGACTCCCCTCTACGCAGCAGACCATAAGACTCCACTCCCCGTAGCCTGACCCTAAGACTCCATTCCCCGTAGCCTGACCCTAAGACTCCATTCCCCGTAGCCTGACCCTAAGTTCCCTTCACCATAGTCTAGCCCTAAGCTGCCTCTACCTGCAGCCTAACCCTAAGATTCCCTTCCCCGCAGCCTGACTAATAAGACTCTCCATAGATTCCCCTTGTAAACTAGTCTGTCTGGTCCGGTGTGGTGGGTCTGCAGGGGTGGTTTTGGAAAAAATGAAGGGGGAATTATGCCGAAAAATAATTTGGCAATATTACCCATTCATTAGTAAAACTTTCTAATTAGTAATATTTTTGAAATACAGACAGATGAAAATGAGCTTTTGGCTATCAGTATTTCGAATATAGAATTTTCTTTGCACAATTGGTCCCATTGGGCATAATGCATAGTGTGTGGTCACCATATTTACTGTATCAATATTCAGCTTTAAAGCTTTTAGTTGAAATTATGTGTCTGATTGCTGCTATTTGTTAAAATTCTATGTTTTTTTTGTGGACACCTTCTTTGGTATGTATTAAATTCTCCAATGTTACTAAAAAACTTCTTCAAAATGGAGGACAGCTTCATCAGCCATTTTATAACTCCAAAATAAGCACCTAATAGTATCTACTTATCACATCAACTTAATATCAAGCAGATGCTTATCTTGTTGTTTTAATTAATTAGGAAGTAATAATTGACTGAAGGATTATATGTTTTTGTTTTAAACATCAGGAAAGACTGCAACAGAAGCTGATGATGAGTAAACATCAACCCTTTTCAGCTAATTTCCTCCTCCGTCTACAGCATCAAAGCATTTCTTGAGTTGTGTTACATTAGATAATCGCCCTCGAGAGAGAGATGATGTGAGTTATTAGCAGGGTGCTCCCTGGGAGGGTAATTATCTAATGGAAAACACACTTTTCCAGGCCCCAAGGACAAGAGCACACAGTCTTAGAATAGTTAGCATGTATTTACACAAGGATGATAACACAGCATTGTTCAATATGTTTTTCAGTACCATCCCCATTTCTGTGCTGTGCCTCTATGAACTATGGGGTTTTCAAAAGAACAATGATACAAACAGATTACAACAACAGTTTGATAAATTAAGGGTACTGCAGATATAGAAATAAATAATGACTACTGTATACTCCATTCTACGACTAGGCTGTTCTCATGATAAAATGCTGAAATGTAAGACTTAATCCTCAAGAGCTCCTAACATTTCCCAGTTTGGGGAATTCTCTAATTAAAAGGTAATTAATTTGTTCTTCACATCACTAATCTAAATGCTGAGTTGATTATTGTTCTGGAAAACCACACTAAACTGGAAAAAAAAGCTATTTTACTTAAAATAAAAAAAACCTGTGTTTTTGGGCCTGATCTGAGCTCATGTGCGTAGCGTATTTATGCCAGTGTACCTACGATGCACCCCCCCCCCCGGCCACACCTACGATGCCCCCCCCCCCCCGGCACTCCCCTTGGTCGTACTTAGTTTTGCCTTCTTACGCCCAGCAAACCCTACCCTAACTTTTCTGATCGTAACCACGGGCATCTGTAAGCTCAATGCGTAGTTACGACGCTTAGCAAGCCCATACTATACGATTTAAATGCCTCACTCCCCCTCTGTGCGTATTTACGGGTTTTGTATGGCAGACACGCCCCCTTGACTGTATTTACGAAGGTGTTACAATCAAAGCTCATACGCTCAGAATTTTGGAGTGTAACATGAGCGTAACATCTGCCCCGTGCATGCGCAGTAAGTACAAATGGACATTTTTACGCTTACGCCCATCGTAAAAACGCACCCGAGCGTAGGTCTGGATCAGGCCCTTTGTCCTTAAAAAGTAATACCAGATATTAATAATTGATTCTAATGTGATTGGATCTCCAAGCCTTGGATATATAGCAATCTGCAATAACAGGGCCTCAGTATCCATGTGCGACCATATCACTAACCATTTACTAGTCAACTCTGGTAGTCAGAGTCTACCTTAAATTTTCCAGCAACCGTTAATGGAAAGGGATGGTTGGTACAAAATCTGGATCATTACTCAGATGGCGGACATGTGCACATGTCCTCCATCTGAATAATGATCCAGATTTTGTACGGTGTGTGTAGTACCATTCTTCTTATGTCTTACAGGGTCACAGCGGGGAGAATTCGGATCTGCACACAATTTGAACGCAAATATGGGATGTATATTTGTGATGCATTTTAAACACATGTAATCCAAATTCACGTTCAGTTGTATCTCTTAGATACTTCCAGTCCTGGATAAAGTTGCAATCGCACTCAATAATTCAATTATGTGAAAAGTTGCGCATGACAGGAGTAGATGTGGTATTACTTTCTTATAGAAAAGGGCTCATGTAATGTCCCTTTCCTGACTTATATTTTAATTATTCCCTTAAAAACTACACAATATATTTTTAACTTTGATTGGAACCTTAATAATTTATTGTATTAGGTAAACTAAATGACCTGGAACATAATACCTAAATGTAACCTCATGTAGGACCGTATTCACACCTAAGAGTGAGTTAGGTGCAGACAGATCCGCACCTAACTCATTTGTTCAGCCCCTAGCCCGCCACCCATTTTTAGGCACCTTATGGCACTTAAGAGCATGGAGGATTCCTTTCCCCGCCCT
>WWET01000553.1:48584-59213 GCA_011038615.1 Limnodynastes dumerilii | reverse complement strand
ACACTTCTAAATCCCTCCCCCCTCCCACTTCTAACTAATCACTCCCTGAGGCAACATTAGCACCCCTCTTTCTTTCTAAACTACTCCATGCGCTCTTTAAAGACTGCACAGAGGCAATCTACTACCCAACTGGTACGTAGATTGTGTAAATGTACTACTGTATGCGCAGTAGTTTCATTCTTAAGATAAGGCACCTAAGAAGCCTGGAGCTTCTTAGGTGTTAATCCGGTCTGTAATGTTTATGAAAAATGTTAGTGTACCAATCACTGTCACATTTGTCAAATATGTGACTTTAGTGTTAAACATAAACTTCCCATGCGTGATGTTTGTGCTACGACATCACCTTTTAATACCATATACTTAGGAATAACTGAGCCGACAACATAATTGTGGGAAATAAGAATATTTTATTTACTTATTAAACTAATTAAACTAATTAGTGATTGGTGCAGTCGACTTAAGGAAGAGCTGCAACTAAATTTTGATGGGGGCCATTGAAAGCAGCCAAAAATAGGCAGACTAACGTAAGCAAAAATCAACTTAACTTTACCACACCAAAACATAACAGAGGTTTCAAACACACCTGGCGCACCCCGCCATCCTGATAGGCCCAGCACTCAAGCGGAGTGCAACGAGAGACCGTCCGTAAAGACGGTTCTACAAACCTCAGGCATCCAACCTCATAACTTTATAAACATGACAGGAACCCAGTGCAATACTTGTTCACACCGCCCCCTTGCACATCCTCATCCTCCTGTCATGCACAACAGCTGCTTTCCTCCCAGCTGCTACTTAACCATGCCACACGCACACACCCTTAAATCACAAGGGAGGGAGGGTGGGCAAATCCAAGTGAAAAGAGGCCTGAGTGATGTCATCCCACCCCTTACAAGATCTCTGCTGATTAAGGACCCTCCTCCAGGATATTCTCCCATCAATTAAACGCAGCCCTGAGGTGAGTGACATCTAGCCCCCCACCCACGCCGGGAGTTTATCTGTGCTACGGATTAAATTAATTAACCCTCCGCCCTTTAACCCTTGATAAGTGGCATTATTCAAATACCTTTTAGGCAACATTAAAACCACCTCTTTGAATATATTACACAATAAAGATAATAAATATAAAACCTCTATATCATTAAACTCTATTAAATTACCACTTAAATAAATTAAAAAAAACACAAACACACTTTAGCAGTTTAAAAATAAATCTATTTTCACATTTTTTTGTTTGTTTTAATAAGAATCAGATAAAACACATACAGCCACACAGATAAGGCCTTGTCTAATAATAATGAACTTGATCCAGAGCCAGAGGGTATTAAAGTCCGCACAGAAGAGGGGAATGAACTTCCCCTGTCACTCCCCTCTCTCGTACAGAGATTGTGTGACTTACGCAGCATTAAGTCACATAAGTGGATTAGCGTCCGTTTGACCGCTGATCCACTCATAACAACCAATCCCTCCCCTACTGTACAATTTAAATGCTTCCCCCACCCATCTATTTAACGGTTACACTCTCCGGTACGAGAGTGTAATTGCAGAAAATGGGACTTCCAAAAGTTCCTTTTCGAAAGTCCCATTTTCGAATACTTAGCGTTTTCGCCCTTTTTTTTGTGAATAGGTAAGTATGCTGTTCGGCATACTTTATCCATTCACTTTTGCAATTATTGTTGTCCTTCCGCCATCTGCGATATCCCTCCACCGCACCTCTGCCGCTCGCCAGACCAAGTACAGGTGAGTAACCTAATCTAAAGCACACAAGCCGATACACCAGGCTGGGGTTTGAATATATACCATATGCGCGTCTCTCGTTTCTGAGCATACGCACTAGACAATCACAGAAAAATAAGTCACGGCAGCTGGCATATGCTCAGATCTGGATCAGGGCCAGTGTGTTCCAATCAAGCAGCATAAATGCACATGAATGCAAAGCTCAAAACTGCCTATGCAGTTGTCATCACACATCTCAAAGCTGCCTATGCAGCTGTCATCACAAGCGAAAATATTCATACTAGAATTAAGTCAAATAATGCGTATCACCTCGTAATCTGATATTTCTCTCCTTCCAAAGAAAAAAAAATCACAGTATACAGCTACAACTAAAACTACAACTCTGAACTGGATAAAGACCTACAAAAATGGGGCATTTTACATTCACTAGGATTGGAAAACACATACATTTTGCTAAAGTGCATATGCATGTGCAAGCACATGCATTCTCAGGATGGTTCTGGACCCATGAGCCTAGAGTTCCGTCCTGGGATAATTTCCAAAGATTTCTGCAATGTCTTGATTTTAAGTAGGGATAAATTTTTGGGACGGGTCCACGGATTATATCCCCATACAAGCTAGGAAAGTGGCCTTCCCTCAACCTAATGAAATGTTGTTTCCAGTAGGAATATGAAGTACTGGGGCATTGAAAATTTGTATGCGGTCCTCTAACTTCTAATTCCATATAATTTTTGCTTATCTTATACATATAAATGAAATTAAACATTTCAAAACTGTTAATAACTATCACCTCCTCCCTCTCTGATATATATATAATTATTATTATTATTATTATTTTTTTAAACCAGTGAGAGATAGGATGACACAAAATAAGGCATAACCTTGGGGAAAGAAATAAATACATAAAAGGCTCTATATATACTACAGACATTGACAAAATGGAATACTACAAACATAGTGAACATTGTAGAGACTGTTTATTTTATGTGGAATTCGTGTGGTTTCGAGATTAAAATGCCCATTATTCTGCCATCTCTGCAATATATATCTTGAAGGAGTCATATAACTGTCAAATATTGCATTCTACTTTGGTCTTATACACTAAAAGCCAACCAAGAAACTGAATAATTTCACTTTTTTAATATATCTGAGCACTTTGGGAAGAATGCAGGTTTGTAGATTGAATAAACGCTCAAATTACACACATAAAGAAATTTACGACGGACTAGATATTGACATTTGTATTTTAATATATCTTCCTGAAAAGGCCTTGAGTGTTATGCTTTTTTCATTGGAAATTTACTGTCTTTCAAATTATATTTCATAGCTGTTTTCTGAACAAATTACTCACTCGAGTGGTACTTTTTAGCTTAAGAATGATGTAAGAAACACAATTGGTTTCTATTTTGTTGCCCTTCAAGTGTTAAGAAGCTTACATCTAGTCTAGACCCTTACATCTTAGGAAATTCTTTATATTTGTGCACATATAAAAACTATATTAAATATATTTTTTCGGCACCCTAAGTTTTATTTTCTATTTCTATACATGATGTAATATTTTACCATTCCTGTGGTTCTTGAAAGCTTTATTAGCAATAGACAATGGCAACGAGACAAAAGCTCTAACACATAACAAAATGACCTACAATAAAACTGCCTATAGAGACAAAGTTCTAGTCACACACTGAACTAGAGAAAATGTTCTGATTCTGCTGCCAGAGCCCCACTGGGTCCGGCCTCCTTTTGCTTGCATGAGCTTATGACTGTAGACCAATACCTTAAGACTGTTGCGCTGTCCTCACAAAAATTAAAGTCTGGATATAATAGTGGATGCTTGGCCTGTCCTCACTGTACAATTTACATACCCCCTCCAATGTAGCAACATTGATATCTGCAACACAACACATTGGACTGGATGATCCAGATATAAGAAAGAACTTGAAGTTAAGGGCCTGATCCAGACTTACGATGTTACACTGAGCGTTTTAACGCTCAGCGTAACATCGCTGCACTCCCCCGACACTCCCCCTTCCTCTAGCTAATTTACACTAGCTTACGCTGGCTAAAGTCTACCCTAAGTTTACCTGGCGTAAGCCAGTGTAAATACACTAACGCCACCCTCCCAGCCTCATTAGCCTCCCTCCCCCGTCTACCTGCACTAACTGCAGCGTAGTAATGCTGAAGGACGCCCCCTCCAGGGTTACCACGGTGCTACTACAGACACCTGATCAACGATCAGGCGTTTCCATAGCTACGCCGGGCAACATCTGCCCAACGCATGCGCAGATCGGCTTTTAAGCCAATATTACACTGCTGCCCGGCATATTAACGCCGAGCAGTGTAGGTCTGGATCAGGCCCTAAGAGAGGAAAGTTACTCCTGGGCAAAACCATGTTGATTTCAGGGGGAGTCAAGTTAATTGTACACTTTGCATATATCTTTGAATTGCTTATTGCACACAGATACTGACCAGCATTACTATTACACTGTTATTTAGACTTGGGCCCAGTGGCATAGCAAGGGTGGTTCTGGTAGAGCTTGTGCTCTAGGCAGCAGCTAAGTAAAGTAGCGCCGCGGAGACCTATGGCCCTCCCCCTTCACATCACAGTTCTCCCAGAGATCGGTCACTACAGATTTGCCTACATGATCCCAAACAGGCATTTCAGAAGAGTAGAGGTGAGAGCAGAGAGAGGTAGGGGAAGTGACAGGGAGAGATCAAGCAGGAACGGATGTAGTACAGAAGCACTGAAGGGTGATGTCATCGCTGCGCTCTGTAAGCCTTGAATATGAGTGAGAGTCCAAGCATTGATTGCAGAATAAAGGTAAGGGACTGGAAAGGGGAGCTTGTAAAGAAAGACAAAGGATTTTAGGAGGTGCAAAGAAGCAGAGGGAGGTGGGAAATTCATGTGTGAAGAGGAGAATAAAGTGAGAATATGTGTGAATACAGGCAGACGTGTGAAAAGGGGAAAGGTGTGATGAGAAGTGAATAGAGGACAGGTTGTGGTGAAAGGCATAACACTGAATAAGGGAATTAGTCTGTTTAGGGGAATTGGAGAGAACTTGGTGAGCTGGAGAGAACAGAGGAAGGAGAAGAGAACAGTAAATTATAGAGGGGTATTGGGTATAATATTTGGGTAGTTTAATTGGTCCAAATAAAATGTGGACTTGACAGGGAAACTGATAGATGAGGGGGGAGGATAGCTTCCTATTGTATTTTGCTGGTGTGATTTTTATACCATTTATTACCATTTTAATCTGTGTTTGGGGAGAAAGAGGGCTATTTAATGATTAAAGCTGGTTATTAGTTGTAGGCAATGTGTTAAGTAGGCACGGTAATTAGATTTATCCTTTTTTTAATATTGTGACTAAGAGTAATTCATTGTTGGGTCAACTAAGGCTAAAATTTGTGTATTTACTATGAACAGCATTTATTTAATATTGTGGCAGGTTGAGCTTTCGTTATTAAACAGGTGTTTGGGTAATTGCATGTCTGTACTAGTTTGGGAGGGATAGCTTTATATCTTAACTAAGTTATAATAACATAGGTTTAGTAGAAAATATGTGATGCTGGTTCGAAATTTCTCCATTTTGCACATAAACAGGGCAGGAGACAGCAGAAAGATGAAGAGAGATTCCAGTTACTTGTGGGGAAAAAATGTGTGATTTTTATTTATTTATTATTTGGAGGGAGGGAAGGAAGGGGGCACCTGTTGCCTCCTGTCACACCAAATTACTGGGGGGTGGGTTTGGGGGCACCATTGCATTTACATGCTCCGGGTGCCATGAATCCATGCTACACCTCTGCTTGGGCCAAGAAACATCACCTCTCAACTCTAATACTGTTTGCAACAGATGAAATATAACTCCCCTGCAATCAACATGGTTTAGCCCAGGAGTAACTTTCCTCTCTTATTTTCAAGCTACTTCTTAAGTCTGGATCCAGCCCATTGTTGAGAACAATTCTAGAACTGAACCTTAGCTACTGGAAGAAGAGAGGTTTAATTTTGAAAGCAATAATAACATCAGTTGAGGAGTGGTGTATATGAGCCTGATCCAGACCTACGCCGATGCGCTGTGCTTACTAAAGCACAGCATATCGGCGTCCACTCTCCCCGACACTCCCCCTGTGCGGGCGTATTTCCCATTGCTTACGCCGGCTGAAGGCTACCCTAAGCCGGCTGAAGGCTACCCTTCAGCCAGCGTAAGCAATGGGTAATATGCTCGCACACGAGCGTACTACCGCTAAGCCCTCCCTCCCTCATTATACTACCTCCCCCCGCCCACCGGCACTAACCTTAACATAGGGACGCTATGGGGACGCCCCCTCCAGCGTCCACAACATCTGCCCGGAGCATGCGCAGATCGGCTTTTCAGGCGATCTTACGCTTACGCCCGCCGTCCTAGCGACGGCAGGCGTAGGTCTGGATCAGGCCCTATGTTACTATACTAGTTCCCATCTTCACCTATTTAAACTTCCAAATGATGATAAGCTTATTTACCAAGGCTGCCTATAGTTTTGTCTACATCTTTATCCATCCTCTTTATCCACCCAGTAAATAGCAAATTGTTTTGGACTTGGTGAAGAGCACCTTTTAAGATGTCCTTTTTTTTTTACATAGAGAAACAATAGACAGAATTTTTATTTTTCTGACATATGTTTATGAGTGGACCTTCTTGTGCAGTTAACTTTCTTGCTCCCTCATGTTCAGTTCCCTCTCAGGTATGGTGGCCAATGATATATTAATATTATTATAAAAAGGTTTAGAGCTCGGTTGTTATTTGCATTTATTTTCATTAAAAAAAGTTTTCTTTGAACTCAAAGTACAAAGCCATCCTGGCTCTTTCAAATACATGATGTATCTTTGCAAAGTGGTAACCCAGATGCCGCTGTGGCAAGTGGAGGACAGAAAGACTTGTGACACAAATATTAGTATTTGTTTCCAATAAGCAAAAACAAAGTATTTTCATTTATGCAAAAAAAAGGTAAACCATCAACTCTTCTTACTCCCTTCCCTGCCAATTTAACATGATTTTTCTAAAGGGTACATTTGCATTTGCATTGCATCCGCCGTTTTTATCTCTGATCTTTGGATCAGCTCCAAAAGCATTGTTCTATAAAACATTTAATGAAACTTATTGAAAATATAAACTTATTTATGAAAACTTGTGTTTTCACTGTTCTAAATAACAGTATACAGTAGCTAAACATCAATGATTAAAGCCAATGATAAGAATTAGAACTACCTACACCTTTACAAAAAATTATTGAAAATGATTCCCTGTATATGATAATGACCATGATCAGTATAGCCAAGAATTTTAACATTTTTTAATTTTACTCATGCTGATGTAAGTTATGGGCCGTATTCAGAGATTCATGATAGTCGCGTCCACTTTGCTTCATTTAAATGCACCCCCCGTCCATTTTTTTTAAATTTTCCCGTGCATATTTTTGCGTCGCTTATCAGTCCGTATGTACCAACGTGTGATTCACAGGTCCGTCCGTAAGGAACTTCCACACGTATAGTCTATGTTAACTACATAAATAAAGTTATTACACATGCGCCGCTAGCCCGACCTATCCTAAAAATGCGCACGTAACTAGCTCTGAATCCGGCCCTATATTTCAGGGAGTTTAAGTAGCGAATCTTAGAGAGAGTTCTGATTTTAGAATTAAATGAAGGCTGAAAATTCTGGATTCTGTAGTTTTATTTTTTTGTAATTTTGTAAAAAAATATTTTGTATATTAATTATATTGAATGACAAAAGAAATAAACTAGTCAGGTTGTTGTCTGGTATTGCTGCTTTTATCTTTTGACAAAATAAATCTGTCTATATATTCCAGTGTCTTTCAGAGCCTTCTCAAGCAATCATTAATTATGTAAGTATGCACAATGTACAGCTATATATTTGCACCAGCCATAGGACGTGGGAAAGTGCAGGAAACTGCTTACATATGACACTTTACAACATATATGGGACTATTGCATTAGCATTTAACATGCCAAATACAACACTAAAGGTATAGGAATGCAACTTAAGCATTGAGGTTTTTTTCACATTTTATTTACTTTAATGCTAACTGAATTATGAATATTGAATTATTTTTACTACATTTACATTTTCAATGAAGCACTTGCACAAAATATAACCAGAATTGAAACTATACATAACAGTGTAGTATCCTATGCTGGTGTTTGGATTGCTGGAGAAATGTTACATAAGTAAGGGCCCAAATGTATTATCTGCAGCAGTAACTGACAGGGTGGCCAGGGTTTGGGGTTGACATGCACTCACCAGCTTTGAAATAGAAAGTTCTGATAGATTTGGGACAGATCATATTTGCCTGCAAAGGAGTTTGGATATTGAGGTCCTATATCCAGTAATACATCTCAAAATGAAGAGGATGCACACCTATTGGACTATAAAGTGGACTATGAAATACAATGTATTGTCAATTTTATATGCTGCTCATAATTATGTGACTTTGGTGGGGTGAGAAACAGCTACATGGTTTTAAGGGGATAATCTTTTAGGAGTTTGAAGGAAATTCCACCCTTCTCTATCAGGAGGTATTGTTTACACCTTATGAACCCCTCAGACCTAATGATTAATGTCTATCCAAAGGAGCATAAGTTTGCCGGTCCATGACCCTAGTGAAATCTGAAATCTGTAACCTGACTCCCTGCCTGCGGGAGCTGTATAAACTTCTGTTTGCTGTGATGTTGTGAGTGCGTTTGGACTTTCAGCATTTGCCTTTGTTTGCTGCATTTAATATTTGGACTTTATGCTTAAAATAAAGCCACCTTGATGCTGATTACTGTCTCCAGTTCCTAAATTCACATAACCTCCTAAAATAACCTTCAGTGCATTCTGTGTTTCTAAAAGTGACCATGGCAATCCATCTTCTATCTGTCTATCTGTATAATAAAGCAGAAATACTAATAAACAACTTTGTAAATATTTAATAGTATATTTGTTACCTTTAAGGCTTTCTATGAGCCCCAATATTGGGCCATAAAACTTTGTTTTTAAACTGAGAGCTAATTTACCTAGAGGCACTTCATAAAGGGCCTGATCCAGAATCGAGTGTGTCCATAGCAACACCAGGCAACATCTGCCCGGCGCATGTGCAGATCGGCTTTTAAGCCGATCTTACGCTGCTGGCTGGCGTTGTAACGCCAGCCAGCGTAGGTCTGGATCAGGCCCAAAGACTCCAAAGTAGTATAAAGACCAACACACTATGGCAGCTTCTAATCTTAAACATGCTTCCAAGCACTGTTATACAAATATTAATTGAAATATATTTATAATTCACAAATATGCTGCTTGGATTCCATTACAATATATACATTGCAAATCAGTTCATACTATTTATGTCCCTTAGGTCGATTAGACCTGGAACCTTCCCATGTGGAAATTGCAGAGTAACTAAAACACTTTAAAAGAGGAATGAATTTTCTGCAAACAATGTGAGTTCCACAATTATGTAGAATGAGTGAATAATCACATACACAAGCAAATCTATTCCTATATTTTTTATAGTCTCTTCTTGTTCAATGAATTAGGGGTATTGTCTGAGATAGCTTATACTGTGTTTTTGCTTAGCAGGTTTTATACAATTAGTATTCCTTCTTTTTTTTTTTATGTGTCCCACAAGTGGTTTTGTTCTACTGAAGCATATGGTATTGTTTTGATAAAGGATTCCGCTGATAACTATATAGTGTGGATCTGCATTTGCATGACAACCATACAATGTTGAGCTTGATTCTGGTGACAAGAACTCAATGGCATTCTCTATTCTAGTGACATCTAAACAAAGCCCAGATCTATTCTTGAGACAAATGTACAATACTGAGCACTTTATGGTGTATTCTATGTATAGTTCATGAATGTAGATATATACTGTGAACCTGATAAAATAGCTTAGTTTCAGAAATATTCTATATTGTTATTCCTTTATATGAAATGCGGGAAATGATTATCTGCACAGTCATTTGACCTTGTTGTTAGATTGTTAGGTCCTTATTCCTTGCAGCCTGCTTTCAATTAAGTCTGTGATGCAGTGCAGATGCTCCTGAAGAGTTTGCAGCTATGTCAAAAATACTGAGGGTGCAGGGGATGGGGGTGATATGGGGCCCAGAGAAGAAAGGGACTAGAGCAGGGGTAGGCAACCTTAAACACTCAAAGAGCCATTTGGACCCGTTTCCCCCAGAAAAAAAAACCTTGGGAGCCACAAAACCCTTTTGACATCTAAAATGAAGATATTATATTTATATTAATCAGCCCCCGTTGGTGCCCCTATGTTCAGCCTCTTTTTGTGCCCTCTTTATATGTGCCCAGCCTCCTTTTGTAGCCCCTGTATGTGTGTATCAGCCTCCTCTGTGTCCCCTTTATAAGTATTTCAGCCTCCTTTGTGCCCCCTTTATAGGTGTATCAGCCTCCTTTGTGACCCCCTTTATATGTGTATTAGCCTCTTTTAGTGCCTCCTTTATAGGTATATCAGCCTCCTTTGTGTCCCCTTTATAAGTATATCAGCCTCCTTCGTGCCCCCTTTATAAGTATATCAGCCTCCTTTGTGCCCCCTTTATATGTGTATTAGCCTTCTTTGTGTACCCTTTATATGATTATCATCCTCCTTTGCGCCCCTTATATACTATAAGGAACAAAAGAGGTCCGGCGCTCCAAACATACATTAAATAACACTATGTGTCAGCACATAAATAAAAAGGAGGTTTAGTTCACAATATAGCTATACTGAGTTAAGCTCACCTGCCCAGCGTCAAGGCACCTCCTGTAGGTGAGTCCCTATCCATTTGCTATATGTGTACACAGGAGGTCTCTGTTAAGACACTACCTGCATTTGAATAGCCTGCAGCGTCCATGTTTGGGGAGT
>WWET01000553.1:28862-40525 GCA_011038615.1 Limnodynastes dumerilii | reverse complement strand
TTATGTTGTATAATTATTATTTTGAAATATAAGTTTACTGTGTTCATAGATGTTATCAATATGTCTCTACTCTTTTTTACTCTAGGGTGGTAAGGTCTGGTTGCTTTGTGGCAACATTTCTATCCTCTCCTGGAGTTGTGTAATAAAATCAAATATATATTAACCATATGAGGGATTCTGATTGGGCTATAAGTCATTTTTAAGATTGGAAAACAAACTTGACCATATAAGACAATAATGTATTTGGGTGATTACAGATTATGATTAGAAGAACCAAGACACACATCTTAACTCCATGCTAATGATTGTTAATATGACAGATGAAATATTAAATTTTATTTGTTATTATTGACCATCTAGTTTAATGTCATAATAGTTAAGTATTGATTAGACATGTATATATGTAGGTGTTATGTGTATGTGTACACTTGTGTATGTACATATAATTAAACCCAAAGAATTCTAGTACATCTGTCTCGTATGGAATTTCAATTTTTATATTGTCTGAATATATATCTGAAATACTTATAGCTTATTCATATATGAGGTAAATAATAATATCAATAAGATACATTCTGACCTTATATGAACTTTCTTTTAATTTCTCTCTAAATAGTGGTATGATTCATTTTTAATTACAATTTTATTTATTGTATACTTTTTTTGATATGGTCGCTATATATTAAATATATAATGTTATTTTAATGCTGTACATAGAAAGATTTTTTTATATTTATCATTTTTTTTATTTAATTTTAATTTCTCAGCGAGAGACCAGGAACGCTGTGATTATAATGTTAACCAATTAATTATTTTTGCTATTTTATTTATACGATAAAGTATAACTTATAGATCATTATAATATTATTTATCAACAGCAATAAGTAATGTTTTATTGGGATAGAGAGGGTTAACACACAGGTGTTGATTAATTAAGAGAACACAAGATACAAAAGGCGTTACCTGGAGCTATCTGTTCTATGCCTCTGATGAAATCCTTGTTAGGAAGAAACGCATCCGGCTGGTCCTTTTTCTAAACTCTTATGGTCCCATATTGACATTTTATTGGGCAAATAAGCTATCTCCATACTACCTCTCCAGTGTTAGCCTGCAGGTGCACATGCTGTGCCTTACTGAGAACTGGATACACCACTCACCTACTTGCACTAACCATCAGGTACGGAGCTGTTGACACGAGTGCTCAAACGGAGCCCACACAGCGGGCCAAGCGAGTGAGACAAGTCTTTAGCCGCAGTAGTCACAGACTATCCCACCTCCTGATGGTCCGGTAATTGAATCAAACACACTATACCGGACCTACAACACATGAGTTACCGGGACACAATACATTACATTGGCATTGGAGCACGTGAGTCATTTGGTATTATTTAATCTGCCGAGGAGTTGGTGAACAAGGCTGTAATAGTTTATTGGCTTCCTTTTTGAATCAACTATTCACATTGAAAGAGCAGTTCCCCTGTATGCCTTCAGCTATTTAAACGGTAAAACACTGCTAAGAGAAGGTTGGACATTTTTGGAATTGTTACTGTTTATTGTTCCAATCCATTATACTTCATGTCCAGTTAAGATTTAACTTATTATCTTTTTCAACAATACCAATTGCTACAACACGATATTGAACATTTGCTACTATCTGCACAGTTGAATTAATTGGGGATTTTTTTGATGCTCACAAGTGGTCTATCAAAGGTTGCAATTAAATTTGGCAACATTACACTCTATTTTAACTTTTTATTGGTATTTGTATGTGAAGTCTTTATGCAATTTTTAGGGATTTTATTATATGTTGAAATTTTATGTTTTATGGGCCCATAAGTGTTTGTATATTAATAATTGATTAAGTATTGTTACAGCGACTATATCAAATTGATTTACAGATTTAGATGATATATTTATATTTATTATTTTTCATTTATTTACTATTTTTGAGTGGGATTGAAACTTGTAGTGACTGTGCCGGAAATATTTTCTCTGTTAGTATTGTATCATTTTCTGGGGAAGTAACACATCCCCTTTTCCTGGCTGCAATCACTCTTTTCTTCTCACTCTCACTATTATCATTATTATTTTTTAATTAGTTAATGAATAAAAATATTTTGTTATAGCAAGTAACAAAAGGTTCATCTAGAGCGTCTGCTTTTTCTTTGTTTATAATACATCAGTTACACTAACACAGAATAGCAACAGAGAGTGCACTTTTATGGATCTATCTATGTATGCATTTCAGTATCCCAAGTGACTAAAAATCCTTTGCTTGAGCAATTCTAGTGTTTACACTAATTATATTATATCGATGTATTTGGTAATTCACCACAATGGTGTAGGAATTGATATGGATACAAATAGAACTTTATAAACAATTGATAAAGGGATTGAAAACAAGTTCCTACCACACCCGGACCGAAGATAATTAAGAGCTGCCAATAGTTGTGTTCTCTCAAACAGTATACTTGCACGCTGGGGTTCCCTAACACAGACCTACATACACAAAGACAAGTTAATTTATTCAGCAGCCAATTAACTCACCAGCATGTTTTTGTAGTTTGGGAGAAATCCCACACAGACGGATGTGGGTCCCCGCTAAGAACGGCCCTATTTCCCAGAGAGTTCCAAACTGGCTGGGATATCGATTCCCAATGCCTCGATGAGCACTGAATCCCTGGAGCACTGAACACAGTAAGTGTAAAATACTACGCCAACCATTTCCCTAATTCTAACCCTAACCCTCCCTTCGCTGCAGCCTGACCTTAACCCTCCTTTCCCTGCAGCCTGACCCTAAACCTTCATTCTCTATAGCCTAAACCTAACCCTTCCTTCTCTATAGCCTAACTCTAAATCCCCAACATTAAAAGTCCCCGGAGAGGTTGCTCGCCTCTCCAGGGATGTCAGCCGTGGGTGCGTCTGGTCCTATGCGAAAATGAATGGGTAAGTATGCCGTTCGGCATACTCACCCAGTCATTAAAAAAAAAATGTAAAATAGCTGCCTATTCAAAATAGAGACAGCCGAAAAGGAACTTTCAACTGTCTCTATTTCTTTAACTTTCTTTTATTGAAGCAGACACATGACACAAATACATAGGTACAGTACAAACAGAGTCTGCCATGGTGATTACATTACGGCTTAATAAAAGCTACCTCTGAACCTCGCAAATAGGCAGTCATTCTTTCCATGCCCGCGACAAACCAAATATAAGAAATCAGAGACCGAAGAGAGGGAGGAGCCGGTTGCTTCCAAGCTTTGGCAATATGGCATTTGGCCGCAGCCAAAACTTGGGCAGCTAGCTTTCGATAGGAGGCGTCTGTATCAGGTATAGGGTAGCATAATAGGTAAATCCACGGGTTTTTGGGGGGAGAGCAGGGTAACAGGGACATTAGGAGAATATGAACCATATCCCAGAACGGAGCCAATTTAGGGCAGGTCCACCACGCATGAAGGAATTACCCCATTCCTCCACATCGGCGCCAGTACCATGGGGAGGCAGAAGGGAAAATCGCAGCAAGACGTTCAGGGGTGAGGTACCATCGGTAATATAGCTTATACGCGTTCTCCTTTATCCTGGTACAGATAGAGGATTTAGAAATACCTTCACGATTATCTTCCCAGGGCTCATCATCGTCTGGACAGGCCCCCAAATCTCTCTCCCAATCTCTTTCATGTTTATCCTGAGGGACCTATAAGGGTCTCTAACAGGATAGCATAAAGAGTGGATATCATCCCATGGCGAAGGGGAGCTGTTAGACAGAGGTTCTCGAAAGTAGACAGGGAGGTCAGGCGGGCTGTTAAAGGTAAACTTAGTAGATAATGCTGAATTTGGTAAAAATGAAATGGGTTAGGAGTAAGGGAAGGGAATTTCCGTTGGAGGGAGGAGGTGGTAAACCACTCATCCCCCATCCTACAGTCATACTCGCATCTGATCTTGAGGCAACGCCTGTCCTGGAGGGAAAGCCGGGTTATCCCAAAGGGGCAACAAGGATTCTATGTCTACCCATGCCAGCTTACCGGGAGGTGCGTATGACGCTACCACATGGTTCAGATGGGCAGCCTGATATAAAAAGTTTCAGGTCAGGGAATCCCCGCCAACCCTGGGTGGTTGGTTTTTTGAGCAGGGCCAGTCGGGTACGGGGCGGGCGTTGGTTCCACACAAACCTGACCAATGAGCGTTAAATAGAGATGAGCTTGGGGTAGGGGACCTTCACAGGTAGAGTTTGAAAGAAGTAAAGGAGTTTGGGGAGTATAGTAATTTTTATTGCTGTGATCCTGCCCAGCCACGACAAGATCAAATGCCTCCAAGAATAGAGGTCAGTTTTAATCTTGTCAAACAGATCTGGATAGTTGGCCTCATATAGCGAACCATAGGAGCTCGCCAGGAATATGCCCAAGTAGCGCATTTTGAAACGTTGCCAACTGTCTCTATTTCTAAAAACAAACCATCGGTGCGGGGACTAAAACCATACACAGACACAGGGAGAACAAACAAACACCACACAGGTAAGACCTACTCCAGGAATCGAACTCATGACCTCAGCGCTGTGAGACATAAGTGCTACTCACTAAGCCACCATTTGGGCAACATACAGTATTGATATGTATATGTATTTGTGCATACATGTTTTATCAATAATGGGCATCTTTTATACTCTATATTCTCTTCTTAATCCTGATATATGTTACTTAAATGTGGCTATTAAGAGGAATGATGTGTTGTGCACAGACCTGTGCATATGCACTTTTCAGCAAGCATTTGCAATGCTTTGTCTTAGTTGCGGCACAAGTCATAATTGTTTGATGATACTGTATGCTCGACTCTTTGTCAGGATTTGTATGACAAGAGTAAAAAGATATACAGATATGTATAACATATGCTGAACACTGCAGGGAGCCTTGAGCATTCTTTGTACATTCTTTACTATTTTATTAATCAATAAGATTGTGCTTTAACTGATTGAATAAATTGGATTTTTTTGTCCATCTGATTTGTACAGTGTACACTCCCGCCACAAATCAAAATTGTGGTATCATTGGGGTGTATTTATAACTTCTGAGAACGTGGGAATATTAGAGGTTATAAATAGACCCCAGTGCCAGCATAATTCTCCTTTGCGTTGGGGATTTCCTGGAAGCAGGACATGTATGGAGCCAGTACAAGGGAGTTTTTATTTTTCCAAGACACTGCCACTGGATTAAAAGCTTGAGAGACTGAATTCATTACATTTCCAAGGACTGGATCCAGACCCCAGCTTGCTTTCTGTACATGCGGGGGTCTTAAAGTGCGTATGGAAGATAGGAGTTAACTCTCCCTGTCACTTCCCTTTGTAATGTGGACTTTATGGCAGATAAGCTGCCAAAAGGCTGCCTTAAAAGTGATGTGCAAATCAGCAGTCCATACGACCGCTGATCCTCTGCGTAAGTAGTTAATCCAGCCCAAAATGTTAAATTTACATCCTCCCACCCTGCGCACCTTGTGTAATTATTGTGGGTGGACGGGAAGAATCACCCATCGGCCAGATCAGGTGCCCTCTCCTTCAGACACCCCACTTACGCACTTTGCATGCTTAGGTAGCGTGTCAAAACTAACTCTGGATCTGATCCAAGGTTGGTAAGTATAGTTTTATTTATTAATTAATTTATTTTTTATGTCACTGTAATGGGCGGACCTTTTTATAGCTTATAGTGGGGACATTGTGGGCTGCAGCGGGCTCTGAATTTCAAGGCATGCTGGCAGATATGGTTCTATTCCATGTGCCAGCATGCCCTGGTATCCATGGGCATGCTGATGTCTGGAGTACTACAAGCATCAGCATGCCCTGTCATTATGTTATTTGGGTACAATAATTTATTTATTTATTTATAAATTGAACATTAAAAAAAACAGCCTAACATGGTTTAGTCTGCACCAGTATAACCCACAGCCGGTGTTCCAACTCTGCATGCTATCCAGAGTTGCATGCTCTTGGTGAAATACTGGGTAGCACATATAACACATCCGCATTGTGGATGTGTTATACCTCTGGATCCACTCCCAGGTGTTGTGAAAATTCAAGTCCCATAATGCTTTGCCTGATTTCAGCCATGTTTTAAGGTGTCATAACAAAAGGGGCTAGAGAGAAAATTTCTCCCCTCAAATGTAAAGCATGGGGCTATCTACAAAAGAGTAGGGGACACCCAGTAAGTCTGAATGTCTGAAAGTCTTACAGACTTATCAGTAATCTGCCAGCTATAGTTAAGTATTTTGGAAGGCCGACAGATTACTGATAAGTCCTTATCCGTTTAATATATACAAACTTGCAGCGAGCAGGAAAGTCCAGTTGCACTCCCAGTTCCTCCTTCACCTCTCTACAGTTGTCTCTCTGAGTCCTAATACATTCACTGATGCATGGTTTAGACTTCTATCTAGCCATCTAGTCTTCTGTAAATATTTATTGATAAAGAAATATTGAAATTGAAACGTGCTGGTGGGATCGATGTCCCTGCGGACATTTTGACTGTGGTGGCCAAGGTTGGTTTTTACCTAAGTACAGTGGTAAGGAATCGGGCCCGTTTTTTTTATTCATAATCTAGGCCACTATTGACTCCTTTCCCCCCTGACCGCCCAGCAGATGTAAAGTAGAGCCCCCACAAAGGGAACAATTTTAATTAGCATATTTTATATATTTTTGAGAAATAAACCTGTACTTTTAATACATAAAGAATAATTTTTCCTATGGGGAGGGATTCCTCAAAGATCTTGATAAATGTGAAATAACAAGTGTGAGTAATTTGGAGAGCATGTGATCTGTTGATACATTGAAGGAATTACACTATATATGTTGTGATCTTTCTTTTTCATTAACAAAATTACACTTCGGAGAATAATCTGAGGAGGGGGGAGAAAAAATAAAGGAGACTATAAAGGCTAAGATACAAGACACATGAAATTTGAGTGTACCTCTGTTTTTTTTTAACACTCCAGAGTAAACAAATTACAATATTGGATTTGCATTTGTTGTTATATGTTATTTGGGAAAAACTTACCAAGAACAGTAGAATTGTTCATCATCCCAGGTTTTGACTCTGATAAACGCTAATCAAAAAGTTTCCAAATGTGCACATCTAATAGATTTTTTTAAAATTATTTACTGCACTATTGTTTTCTTTTGTATTCTGGGTGTTGAAATTCCCTTGTGTGAATAACTATGGAGGTCACCATTTGAAGGTTTCTGGCCCATTTAAAGAAAAGAATCGCACAGAATAAAAGGAAATTGACTTTGCATCAGTATAAATTCCTCTCTTTATTAGGACCTTATTTGAACATTTTTATTGAACAAGTTTCATTTCATTTCATTTGCCATCAGCATTTTTTCTAATATCTTGTTTACATGGTAGAAATAGGAATCACTATTTTTGCTTCCATTACTGTATCATTTTGTGTGAGAAATTTTAGGGTCCATCATACCCCCAAATTATTAGATTTTTTTTTTGTTGAGGCTGCGTTGGGTGTTTTTTTAAAAGTGATAACAGAAGCCCCAAAAGGAAGAGATGATCAGTGTTGTGCATCTGTACACCTTCTGTAAAATAATGACCAATGATCTTACAACATACAGTAAGGCCCTGATTTAATCCCACCAGCAATAAACTATTGGGGCTATATTTACTAAGCTGAAAGGAAAAGTGGAGTTGCTGCCCATAGCAACCAATCAGATGTTAGCTCTCACTTTTCTATTACATATTAGAAAATGTCAGCTAGAATCTGATTGGTTGCTATGGGCAACATCTCCACTTTTCCTTTCCCGCAGCTTAGTAAATCTGGCCCCTGGACTTATTGGACATACAGACAAATTTATACCATGTTTATATTTTTTCTTAATTGCTTTTCATGTTTGTAGACTATGGCATGTAGTAGCGCCTGCATGCAACGTTATTTGAACTACAAATAATGTCAAAAAAAACCTGCTCCATCTGTTTTCTCCTCATTAGGAATTATTATAATCTCAGTTCGTTATAGTGGAAATTGCTTTTAACACTGACTTTACTAATCAATGATACTGTAATTGTAACTCCAATTACATGCAACATATATTCATTTTCCAAAGAGTGAAAAAGACTGAACAGCAATATTCCTATCAATTCTTTTAAAATTCAAAACACATTTCAGATTTAAAAACACAATTACTCGGATGGTCTACTGATTTCAAAGTCACCTCAAAAATAAACAAGGCTTTCAAATCTGTCACTATTCTTGTTTGAAATGCTAAGTCAGTGACAAAGTATAATAAGATAAAGCATATTAGCTGTGGAAATGCAAGCCTCTAGAACTTTGTCAACCTTTCAAAATGTGTATATTAAAGGACATTTATGACAGAAACATTTTTATATTATTCCAACTGTTACTTTTAGTAAGTCAAATGTTTAATAGTTGCAGTGTTTTTTTTTTTCCTTTTTGTTCTTTTCATTTTTTTCCCCATCAATTTAAGAATTAGCTGTTTTAACCGTGGATTGAAAGTTTTAACTATGTGTAATATTATTCAGTATGGGTTTTTTTTATGTTATCAACATACATTTTAGTTAACTGTACTGTAAACTGTAAATGATTAACAAAAACATAACACATCTATCTCTAAGCAATAGTATAGATCATAAGTCCTTTCTTATAAAACTAATATACTTGGAATAGTCACCTTGCTGGTTTCATTGATGACCCGATGTTCATTTTGCATTGGTGATCATTTATTTATTTATTTATTTATTTTTTAAAGACCCGTCTTTTTAATTAAACTCTATTTTGACAAGCAGAAGTGCAGAGGGTTCAATACCAAGAGGTTCTGAAAACAAATTTTGTGGCACGATGTACTAAGTTGCAGGAAAGGAAAAGTGGAGATGTTGCCCATAGCAACTAACCAGATTCTAGCTCTCATTTTTCTATCACATACTAGAGAATGTCAAATACAATCTGTTTGGTTGCTATGAGCAACTTCTCCACTTTTCGTCTTCTGCAATTTAATAAATTTGGCCCTTGGTGTAGGATCATGCCTGAGAAATTTTTAACTTCACATTTTGGACCTGATTTAGAAATGTGAGCAGAACGGGGCATTTACGCATATTAAGTGCGCAAGTCCTCTTGACAGGTAACATCTGCACATGCACGCGCTAGATGTTACGTGTCAGAAGTCCTTGCATACAGAACTGAGTTATGTACATGTGGACTTACGTAGAAGGGGCCAGTCTATCAGATCTGCATGCCTAAATCCCGCCACATAGGCATGCAAATGATGGCCTGGATGTGGAGAGCGAATCATCGGTCCGTCCAACCGTCTGCTGATCCATGCATAAGCCCTAAATTTTACCCTGACTGTAATATATGAATGTTCCCGCCACCCACCTTACAGAGTTTAGGTCAGTGGAGGGGATGTACCGCACTGTCAGGCAGATCTCCAGACATATGGAACTAAGTTCCGTAAGTCTGGAGATTCATAACAGAACATCTGCACATTGCCAGTCTGAAGTGTGGATCCCGTCCCTAGAAAAACATAAAATGCCCCTTTTGCAGAGTTCTCGATCAATGGGCCTGATCCAGACCTACGACCGCAATCGCCCGCGAGCGTAGCAAACGTTCGCCCGGGCGTAAAAACTTTCACGCCCATAACACTCTCATTGATTGTACCTGCTTACGCCGGCTGAACCCTACCCTAAGATTTTCCAGCGTACGTGCGAATTTTCGTACCCATACGCTGGTCGTACTGGGCTTAGCACGCTGCGTTTTTTTTCACGAATTTTCGCATACGATGGGCGTACGCTCGCTTCCTCTGTGTAGTAACTCGAGCGTCCAGACTATCGTCGTACAAAACGCACGCCCCTTGAGCGAAAAATACGCTGAAAATACGCTCGCTGTACGCTCATGTCCTTCGGTCGACCGGAAGTTGTCATACTGCACATGCGTAGTGCGTTTTTTTTCACGAATTTTCGTTTACGATTGGCGTACGATCGCTTGCGGCCGTAGCTCTGGATCAGGCCCAATGTGAGGAAACATTACATCACTGAAAGGGTAATGGAATATCTCCCATCGTAAGTGGTAGAGTCTACTACAGTAGAGCAAGGGGACTTTTAATACTCTTTTAAGCACACTTCCAGCAACCACTGTGGGCAAGATTTACTAAGCTGCAGGTTTGGAAAAGTGGAGATGTTGTCCACAGCAACCAATCAGATTCTAGCTCTCACTTTCCTATTACATACTAGACTATGTCAACTAGCATCTGATTAGTTGCTATGGGCAACATCTCTAATTTTCCAAACCCGCAGCTTAGTAAATCTGGCTCTGTGGGTGTGTGGTGTGGTCCAATAGCTTTCACTCAGCTAGCTAGCAAACGTTATAATCTTGTACACATGTTATTTCATCTCTACATATATACAATATGACAAGTTGGATTTTTATATGGGATTATTTTACATTTTGATGGAGTAATCCTTAAAAGTTTTCTTTTGTTTATGTTTCATTTTTCTGGGGACAAATCAAAATGATGAGCTTTGTGCTATGGTTTCTATGATAAATTACCAGTGGCAATGTGAACTCAGTCCTCATGTCCTGTGGCGTCTACATCAGAGTCACAGACATATACCAGAGCTTGGCCATAGGCAGCAAGAATATAACTTCCAATCATTATCAGGGAGTAGAAGTGTAATTCATTTTATTTTGTTTCCTGCTTGCCTCCTGCTACTTCTTAAGAAATTGTTGTACAATAAAGAAGGATAATCACAAAATAATGTTACCATCCCAAGCTGTTTTTCAGCAGAAGTAATATTTTAGGCACCAGCAACAAACATTGTTCATCAAAAAAGTTAAATAAAATCTGGTAAAGAAGGCAAAGTTCTATAAATGAAGGCAAATTTCTATAAATGAATGTGAAACCCATTTTATCACTTTCTTAGGGCACAGCAAATTGCATTTTTAACTTGCTTATACATTAACTAAATTATTAAATTATAGAATGGACATATTGTATAATGAAACATGTTTTTATTTAAAATTTTACATTTATTAAACTTTGGGTCTAATTTGGAAATAAGATTAAAAAAAACAGCCAAATGGCAAATTTACTCCATTTTAAAACCATGTTCCATTACAGAATTTAGTGAGGACTTGTCCAAATTAAACACTGATCCCTTTCCAATCCTTAAAAAACCCTGAAGGAAATACAGCTACCAACAGTTACCTTGGGATAAGTTTACAGTAGTTTTCTGTACTATGTATTATTATTATTATTATTATTATTATTATTATTATTATTATTATTATTATTATTATTATATTAGTAGTAGAAGTAATAGTAGTAGTAGTGGTAGTATTAGTAATAATAGTAATAGCTTTATTATCAATAGTATTAAGCCATTGGTGTGGGAACCAGGGGCAATTGAATGGAAAGGCTAATGGCAAGGTTTGGGTCCAATTAATGGGTCTTGAGAGTCTGTTTGAAGCTTTGGAGAGTGTTGAAAGTCTGGTAGGAAAAGGGAGAGAGTTCCATCGGTAAGGAACTGCTCAGAAGAAGTCTTGAAGATGGTAGGAGAAGAAATAATGAGTCACTCTCTAACAAAATTAATTATTCACCCCACACCATTTGTCCAAACCCCCCTCCCCCCACTGATGACTGATGACGGCCCTGATTTCATATAT
>WWET01000553.1:2873-14934 GCA_011038615.1 Limnodynastes dumerilii | reverse complement strand
CTCTAATTTGCTTTGCAACAGATGAAATATGACTCCCCTGCAATCAACATGGTTTAGCCCAGGAGTAACTAATTTCAAGTACTTACTTAAGTCTGGATCCAGCCCATTATGCTAAATGTATTACTTTACTTCTCTGCTCTAATATCTTTGTAATTAAACAGATACTGTAAAGGTCTGCTAGTTAAAAACAAATAATAGGCCAAAACCAAAATTATGAAGTTAACTGCTCTGACTAAATGTTGCATTCTCGCCTTTTGACACACAGAATTTGGAATGCACTTGAGACCAGTTTGCTGGCCTTTCCAAGTCTTATTTTAAATGACCTTTCATCTATTGGAGCTGTGATTGAGACCTTCCTTGAGGATGAAGACGGTAGCTGCACACCATTTATATTTAGCCTGGGATCACTGTTTCCATGTCCCTGCAGACCCTGAAATGTCACACTTAGAACTTAATAACTCATGTCACTTTATCCTCCTCAACAAACTGTGATCCTACTCTTTCTACAGAGATAATTTATATTATAATTCACTATTCTGTGAACATTAATCATAGCCCCATACAGCAGAGGCAGCCTTTATTTAGCATATACTGACTATCTGTCTTTATTATGACTAAGAATAAGAGGTGTGCCCATCTATTGCTAATCTAGGACCATATGCACAGATCCGCCCCTAACTCACCCGTCCTGCCCCGCCCTCCCCGGCTAATCTAAATCCCTCCCACTTCAACGTTATCCCTCCCCGAGGCGGCATTATGCCGCCTCTTTCTGCTTAAAATACTCAGTGCGGTCTCAAACTGGTACGTAGATTGCATATAAGACCTACTACACATGCACAGTAGGTTCTTTACTAAGGATGCACACCTATAAAGGCGTCTGTTTCTTAGGTGTGAATATGGGCCCTATTGTTGATGCCCCTCTCACAGGGCCGGATTCATACTTACATATGACACCTGACTTCTGCAATCTGCTTGCAGGTGTTTTTCTGGGGTGCAGTGAATGGCCCACAGAAGAAATAAATGGTGAGTATGAATGTAACCAACAACCCTTACCCACCCCTTCCATTACCCTAACCCTTTCTTCCCCGCAGCCTAACCCTAAGTCTCCCTTCCCCGCAGCCTAACCTGAAGACTCCCTTCAGTGCAGTGCGGCTGCGCTGCTGTGATGGGTCTGCAGCGGCATTTCCAAATGAATAAATGGGTAAGTATGCCAATCGGCATACTTACCCATCCCTTAAAAAAATTCCAAATAGCGCAAAATTGAGACAGCCAAAAAAAGCTTTTGTCTGTCTCTATTTTGTATAAAACAGCGACACGGATCTCCAGTTGTACAGAACTTAATCTCCAGTTGTACGGAAATTAATGTGGTTGCCCATCCCCTACGCGTAACTGCTGCCAAATCAGTGAGGGGTGTGACAGAGAAGTTCACTAACCTCTTCCATGCGGATTACCAGACCCTTATAAGTATGGAAAAGGAAGTCTTGATCCAGCCCACAGACATCAACAGCAATTCTTAGCCGAAGAGAGAGGTGTTAATGGGCAACACAGAATTATGATAGTGTTAGACACACCCCTGGGTAGAGCCACTCACCACAATTTTATATAACCATGCCCCCATTTTGTTGCCTTTGCTCCTCCTCCTCACTTCAATTTCATACCCTCTATGTGAACTATGGGGGGGTAGAGGAGGGCATATATTTCAAATGAAAATAGATAGGTAATATGCGGTAATACAAGCAATTATTTTCAGATCATTTATAGCTTAAGCTATATTTTTATTTATTATTTAATTTTATTAACAAGTCAAATAAGATTTATTACTTCTAGGGTAAAAGCCATAATATAATAACATCAATACTGTGTCTGTAACATGCAAAAATATTTAAATGAAATGCTGGAGCCAATCCATATTTTTCCGTAACAGAGCTAAAATATCCTATGTGGTCTTCTATGACTAATAGACAGTGAGCAATGGAGGATATCTCATTTAATTACCTTTGATTGCTTGTTTAAAGAGTATTTAAATACAAATGGTCTTACTTTCTCTGAAACAGAAGTAATTTCACCCATTGAAACTATTTAAAATTCATAGTAATTTGGAAGGTAATTGAAAATATAAAGTAGTGTGAAATTACCAATGTTAAAAAGTATAATCTGAAATGCTTTGAATCAATAGCTCCTTTTGCTGTAATTAAGATATATGTTAATTTAACATATGACTCAGCAGTTACACAATTATTAGCATACGCCGTCATTAAAATATTTATTCTACTATTGCAAATTATTAGGCTAATCAGAAGAAAACACACAGAGTATATTACAGGTGAGCTCTACTGGAAAATTAGAGTTTGTTCTATTTTTTTTCAAATATTAGGGCAGTTTAATGTGTTTAGTGGAATTGTTTTGTACTTGGTTGCATTAAATGTAGTACTTAAAATCCATGGAATGCTTTTCATAGACTCGCCAATAAAAAAGAAAAAAAAAATGTAATCTAAATATTGGTTAAAGGCAATGAGGAATCCCCAACTAAAGACACATTATTCTAAGTAATCCCTTTATAAATAGATTGGCTTACCAGAGAGGGTGTAATGTGATTTATGCAAGTATAATCACATGACAATCTCAACCTCTTTAAAGTGAAATTCTTGAGTCATATTTTCACTTTTGTGTAACCAAACAAATAAAGGTTGTTTGCTTGTTCAGAGTTTTTAGTAGTTTAGCTGTATTCTGCATATGAAAGAAAGCATTTGAAAAGTAGTACAATTGTGACCAACCATATTCAAAGCCATTACTACCATATTGAACATGCTATGGAGCATAAATTGCTTAACCTTATATGGAGACACTCTCTTTTCTCCCTGAATTCCAGCCAGTTGACATGTCTGTGTAGAACAGTCACAAGGGTAACTGGGTATTACCTCCTGTCTATGCAGGTAATCTAGCATGCTGATTGGTGGATAGTATTGGTTATACACAAATCAGAGTGCAGGGATATCTACCACACTGATTGATGGATGACAAGCTATTCACCAATCATTGTAAAAAATAAACAAAGTGATGCAGAAGGTGAGGGATTGCAAGAATGGTGAGGAGGATTTGGACTCTTATCTGAGATATTACTTTTAATGCGTGTCTGAAATTATTGATGATGGGGGTTGATTTTCAATAAGTGTAGGTGACCTGATATTTAATGGGGGAATCTCTGGTTCTTAATAAAAATCTGGTCTGATGTGGAGGTCTAATTTCAAGAGTTGTTTGGTTTGTTAAACGGACCTGTTTTAGCAAAATATTGGTCCATCTCTGGCACCTGATAAGCAATTTGTTCAGTTGCATTAAGTGTTCTTAACACAGAGTGTGTGTGTGTGTTAGTTAGAGAGATAGAGGGAGAGAGTTTATACCCATAATTCATTTTTACAAGAAATCAATTTCCTCTTGTGCTGCCATTTCCCATTTCTTGGCTTATACTATGACAGCTGGCTGATCTATTTGCAAGTGATGGGTTTCAATATTTCTTTGGTGCCAGCTGTGTATGAGCATTAGAAAGCTGGATGCCCTTGTGTGACCTAGTTTGACCTTCACAGTTTAGTTTTTTCAGTGATTTCAATAAAGGATATTATATTTTACTAGCTATACGAAACTACGTAAAACATTGTGCAGCGTGGCCTGAAGTAATGGTATACAAACTTTGTTGTTTCTAAATGCTGAGTGAATTTGCACTCACAGGGTTAATAAGTGTTACTTGAGACATTTTACTAGAGTTGTCCCTTTGTAGGATGCTGAGGAAAACATATTAAAACACACACTGTGCCTTGCTGTCACTTTTCAAGTTTTAGGATTAAGCCTTCTGCCAACAGTAATCCTATTATAATGGCTGCTTTTGCTCTATTTCCCAATCTGGATGGCTTCTCACTTGGAAGGTGTACATGGCCTTTCTTCCAAATATTCTCAGGTATCACACGCTATGTTGCTCACCATGCCACAGCTTATAACATTATCACCCTGATCCAGACCCAAAAACAAATGCATCCTGTGTTTTTGTAAGACCCAACACAAATTATTATTTAAATGCAACTGCAATAATGGATCTTGATTGACTAACAAGTACATCAGATTGCTTACAGACAGATACATCATTGTTCAGAGCATCCTTTCAAAACAAGTGCAAATTCAGGGTAGTACACTCTGTTATAATGGATCAGGTGCTTATGCTGAGTTTGATCTCTTCATTAACAAAGCAAATTTAACAACAGTTTAGACATAATGGGCCATATGCAAAGTTTTAGACATAATGGGCCGTATGCAGAGTTTTAGACATAATGGGCCGTATGCAGAGTTTTGCGATATGTTCTACTGCGCACGCGCAGTAATTCTGTAACGTAATCTAAGTCTTAAAGACCGCGTATACACAATCTATGTTGCAACAAGTAACGTAGATTATGTTACAGAATTACTGCGCATGCGCAGCAGAACACATCGGAAAACTCCGTCCGCATTGCAAACGGCCCAATGGGACTGATCCAGAGCTAAGTGTATAAAAGCTCACGCAGCATGCGCAGTAATGAAGCGTAGTCAGGACCACCTTCGGAATTTTTAAGGCCAGGGAGACATCAGTAGGGCCCTGCCCCCTATATGACGTCATCAGACCTGCGTAACTATCTGGCTGGTGCATTAGCCCTGTAATGATGGCAGGACCCCATCAGCTGCGGGCCCAGGACAGTAGTCCTGGCTGTCTTCCCCCTGATGGCAGCCCTGAGAGTAATCAATCTCGCTTTATTCAGATTAGAGCTTAACTCTGGCTTCATGGCTTGCGTTCTGGGGGTGTGTTGAGGGTGAGAAGGGGTGGAGGGATGTAGTTAGTGTACAGTAAGTGTGTGCCCAAGCAAGTGCTCCCAATCCAGATCAGAATGCAGTCATTAACAGGAACGTTAAACTATTTTGCTCCAACTACAGGTCATGTCCAGGTGGGCTCAATTTCCATGACCTACTTCAGACCCTTGCGTTAGCATGTGACACTTCTAATGCATTAAAGGGGCCAGATTTACTAAGGGTGAGTCTGTAAAACTTGCCAGCGTTACGTTAGGTTTTAACTAACATAGCAACCATCGTATGGAACTTAGTTCCGTATGATGACTTTTAAAATCCAAGGAGCTGTACTTCCCCTCAGCCTGCTAAAGTGGGCGGGGGAAGCATGCAAAACATACAGTGTGGTTGTCACCACCCACTTATGGATGGGCCGCTGATCCGCAAGTGTGACTTAAGGCTGCCTTATGGCAGTGTAAGTCACACTTGTTATGCAGAGAGAGAGGGGAGTGACAGGGGGAGTTGACTCCCCTCTCTGCTACGGACGGACAGACCTCCGCACGTACGGAACATGTGCAGGGGTCTATATCCGATCCTACACCTTTAAAAATGACCTTACAAGGGCTAGCAACTAATGGTTATTGTTAATTAATGTACACTGGCATTTCATGGAAACCTGCTGCATACAGCTTTTTTAAGATAATTGTATTAAAAAATCAAATAATAATGTGTTAAACATTTAAAAAAACAGGTAATGTAACATATAAAAACACTACAAAGCGATGTGTGGCGATTTTTAATGGTGAATTAACTCGCCCCTTACTAGATCTGATCCAGAGTGTCAGAAATCGCTGCCGATGTATTGTGCATGTTTTAATTCATTTCTACATAATAAATCATGTTTTTATTAAAAATATGTATTATTTGCAATTATTTTATGACATTTACTTTCAGACAGAGACGCTTGCAATAATCCAATTACAGTCAGCATTACACTCTACTACCCTGTACTTGCGCAGTGTATTTGGGCATTGAGCTTAGCTGCTGTGGGCCAGATCCAGAGCTACGCTTTTACTATGCTGCGGTCTTACGCTAGCATACCTTCTATGCACTCCCCTCGGCACACCCCTCTCATGTACGTATTTTAGGCGCCTTACGCTTTCCATAGCCTACCTTAACTTTATGCTGCGTAACCACTATCGGACGTACTTCCCACATGTAGCTACGCAGCTTAGCACGCCCATACTGTACGATTTAAATGCCTCACCCCGCCTTCGAAGTGTAAATACTGGTGGCGTATGGCTGGCACGCCCCTTCGTAAGTTGATACGCTACTGATACGTGACTGACCCTTACGCATTACGTGGCGTAACATCTGCCGTGCGCATGTGCCGTAAGTACTAACATGTGAATTTACGCTAGCGGCTAGCTAGCGTTGTCCTGGATCTTTCCTCGTGTGCCCGTTTGCTACGATCCATAATTGCAATCCACGGGCACTGTTGTGCACGCTTTAAAATTGCATACAACCCGCCCCACTTTTACATACATACTTACAGCAGGAACGCAGAGTGCTCAGATCTGAATTGGGCCCCACTGTGACTGGCAAATATTTAGCCATAAATTCTGTGTATATACATTTGCGGTGTGGATGCACTCACATCACACCTTCCTTCCCACGAAACGCCACTCTAAATGCAAACGATAACAGCAATCAGCTGCATTTGAGCATTGTATTGGCATGAGCATTTGTTCTGAGCAGGCATAATGTGAAGGAACACACTGAACCATCAGGGTTTATGTTCCAATTGATTATGAAAGTTTAACATACACCTTGTAAACAGTGGCATGATCCAGAGCTGCACTTATTTATTTATTATGTGTTTATAATATTTATCTAGCGCTTTACAGACAACATTTAACATTAACATCAGTCCCTGCCCCACTAGAGCTACATTCTCAGTTCCCTAACACAGACATACATACACCCACTCAGACAAGGGTTAATTCATTCAGCAGCCCGTTAACCTAACAGCATATATTTGGAGTGTGGGAGGAAAGCCACACAGACACAGGGAGAACATACAAACTCCACACAGATAAGGCCTGGTTTGGGAATCAAACTCATGACCTCAGTTCTATGAGGCACAAGTGCTTCTCACTGAGCCACTTTGCTGTCCCATACTTCTTTTAAGAGCAAAACAGGTGCGAGTGTAGACCTGAGAAAAACGTTGTTACAATGTGAAGTGTGCAATTTAATCATTGAGCATGCATGGAAAATACTTTGCTTTTGCACAAAGAATTTGCAAACTCCAATGCTTTATGAGTAACCTCATTTGGGACCGGATTCAGAATTAAGAGTGTTTTCCGTGCGTTCGTAATAGATCCGTACGTTCATACAAAATACGTACGTTTTGCAAAATGAATAAATTTCGGAACACTTCCGTGTTGTGAAAGCAGCCTTATCATTAGCGTGCGTATATGTGACGGAATTTAAACGTTCGCATATAGATCCGCACGTCTACTGCATTACCACGCCTATTTTTTGCTATTAACATTCCGATTGACGCCTACTAATTAATAATCCGTCCGATCTTTTATGTGCGTGCGGATTTTTTGACGTGCGGAAATTACTTACGCATCTTTCCAATTACGCTTCGTATCTCCATAGTTTGCACATGCGCCCTGAATAGAAATCACTCCACTTACGCATTTTGCGTGTGTAAGTTACCAGACGTTCTTAATTCTGAATCTGGTCCTTCATCATCAAGTCCCTTGCGGGAGATTTGCAGGCTCTCCCAGGATACCAGGATAATTGCCCTGAGTAAAAACCAATTCCTAAAAGTAAAACTAGTGAAAAAAAAACAAAACGAGCACTTGAGACATAGACATATTTTTAATAGTAACCTATTGATGCTTCAAAAACAGAATAATAAAGACAAATTGTGATCATATATTATGATGTACTCTGTCTATGACTGTAAAAAAAACTAGCTTATATCAACTAGACAGTCTATCCATGGTGTCAGTATTATAGATGCTCCACTACTGGTAATATACATATTTGTAGC
The DNA here is from genome assembly GCA_011038615.1 of Limnodynastes dumerilii. Taxonomy (NCBI): domain Eukaryota; kingdom Metazoa; phylum Chordata; class Amphibia; order Anura; family Limnodynastidae; genus Limnodynastes; species Limnodynastes dumerilii. The sequence goes on along the minus strand of WWET01000553.1, from coordinate 7,067 downwards.
GTTCCATTTATGGTACGGTGTTAATATAATACTTAGCCTGCCATGAGTGATACTTAGCAACTGATGAAAAAAACCGCTCATTGGTGCAGAAAAGAAATTCACAGTTGCAACAGCACTCACTTTATTTCTTGATCAATGCCACAATAATAACAAAAAAGGCCATTTATTATTGCAGAGGCAATCAGTTAAAAAGTTAAAAGGTCTCTTACACATTTCTCTGTTCACTAACAGTTTAATCATAGAGAGTATACATATTGCTGATGGTAAGACTCAATAAGGACACACTTAGTCAATCAGCAAGTAAGTATTCAGTCCTTGATCAGCACCTGTGTATAGGTTAGCTTCAATAATATATCTAACGTTTTAAGGGTGTTTAACTTCATTTTTCAAAATATAAATCACTATAACAATATACAATCACAATAAAGAAAACAAGAACAAATTACATTCAAATCGCATTTTAAAATGGGTAAATGAAAATGAGAGGTTTCTCTAAAAATAAAAATAAATAAAATTAATATATAATCAGAATTTTGCATTATGAACCAGATCCAGGTTCCTGCATGTTTGGGGGTCTTAAAGTCTGCATACAAGAGGGGAGTGAACTCCCCCTGTCACTCCCCTTTGTTGCGCGGACTTTATGACAAATACGCTGCCTTAACATTGACATACAGATCAGCGGTCTGTACTACTACTGATACGTGGGTTAGTAGTAAACACAGCCCTATTGTATAATTGAAGTGTTCCCCTGCCCCGTTGTAAGGATATCCAATAGTCCAGAACTTAGGACCGGATCCAGGCATGCGCCCTCCAGATGTTATGCTAGGGTATTAACAAGCAAATGGGCTGTGCTTCACCTCCACCTGCTAAAGTGGGCGGGGGGAAGCATGGTAATTGTACAGTGTGGGAGGGGACTTTGACACTGGTGCAGACGAACGGTAGTATGGATGGAGGTATGCACTCCCCTTTCTCTGTCGGACGGACAGACCCCCGCACGTACAGACTAGTTCCTTAGTTAGTAAATAGCACGTAACATCTGCAGGCCCTTCCCTTCCAGACACCCACTTATGCAAAGTGATTAGCATAAGCTGGGCCAAAAGGAAGAGCTGTGCATGCACGCGGCAGATGTACCATGGCGGAACTCTTTTGCGTACAGAACACTATTAGGTGTTCTATACTATACAAGTTCAAAAGTCCGACTGTCACAGCATATCATTTCATAGCGAGACAGAATATATGCAAAATGGGCATGGAAAGGGATTTAAATTGTACAGTATGAGCCGGGTTAGGCACTTCCATACGTTTCCATCTTTAAGCCTTTGCTTGCAAAGAAGTTAAGGTAGGTTTATTGACACGGAAAGTGGAGTGTCATATGATGTGCACTAGCCTCTAGCGCACGGTTATACGCAAATCCATGCTTGCAGAAATCGCACTTAGATCTGGATCAGGGTCATAAATATTATCTTTTAAAAAGACCATGTACTTTTTTGATCTCTATACCTACAACTATAAACGATCAAAGATTGATGACCCCACCTCACAGCATCCAACATTCATACAAATAAAGGGCCGGATCCAGAACTACGTCCGTCTTCCATAGACGGACATAGCTCAATAAACAGTAGCTACTGCGCATGCAGTAAAAAAGGGGACATTGGTTTATTATTTGAAATTTAATTTTTTTTATTAGACTATAACATTTAGGGTTGAGACAGGTGGCACGTGGGTGTCACCTCAGGATACTTTAAGAGACAACAATTCTTAATCGACAAGTTGTCCCTGACCCAAATCCCCCCCCGGCTCCACCTATTCACTTGCACACCTCAAATTGCGTGAGGAGGAAGACCAGGACCTCGACACAGGTCAGGCGAACCTGGTGTTCACTAGAATGGTGCACCTCTGATATACAGATATTTCTCCCCAATATTTTTTCTGTGCCAAATTGAAATGGTGACAAACCACCTCTACTGCCAACCTATTCCCCACCTGAAAAGGAAATTGCACAAGTTAGAAAAATAAATCCTATAATTGTGGAAGGGAGGGAGACGGAGGTATTGCTGGAGCCGGCCCAAAGACTCTGACAATTTTATTGGATTTTAAAAAGGGGACATTGGTTTATTATTTGAAATTGATTTTTTTTTATTAGACTATAACATTTAGGGTTGAGACAGGTGGCAAATAGCACGTGGGTGTCACCTCAGGATACTTTAAGAGACAACAATTCTTAATCGACAAGTCGCCCCTGACCCAAATCCCCCCCAGCTCCACCTATTCACTTGCACACCTCAAATTGCGTGAGGAGGAAGACCAGGACCTAAACACAGGTCAGGAGAACCTGGTGTTCACTAGAATGGTGCACCTCTGATATACAGATATTTCTCCCCAATATTTTTTCTGTGCCAAATTGAAATGGTGACAAACCACCTCTACTGCCAACCTATGCCCCACCTGAAAAGAAAAATTGCACAAGTTAGAAAAATAAATCCTATAATTGTGGAAGGGAGGGAAACAATTTTTTTAAAGGAGAGGGAAAATACAGCTAACAGTATGTTGGGATATATCATTGAATTGCTTATTGCACAAAGATACCGACCAGCTTTACTATGACACTGTTATTTAGACTTGAGCTGGGAAACATCACCTCTCAACTCTAATACTGTTTGCAACAGATGAAATATGACTCCCCTGCAATCACCATGGTTAAGCCCAGGAGTAACTAATTTCAAGCACTTAAGTCTGGATCCAGCCCAACTTAGGTAAGTAGGTAATTACCACTTCTAGCTTTATTTTTATTTTCATTTACACATAAAGATGTGTATATCTATACATAAAGATGTGTATATCTATACATAAAGATGTGTATATCTATACATAAAGATGTGTATAAATGCTTTCATATAATCTGTAACATCACTGTTGTTTTGGTCATACCTATCTTTCTATCTCTGTTTCTGCTTCTCTCTCTCTCCCTCCCTCTCTCTCTCCCTCTCTCCAAAAAGAACACAGAGAATTGCAGTACAGAGAAAATAAACTTTAGGTTGGGGTGAGTAGTATGACGTTAACCACATATAAATCCTAACAACAAACCATATAAACAATAACAGGTTAGTAAAACTCTGCTGATACTGAATGTAGGATAATGCATAATTGTATCATCCAAGGACAGAGGCAACAATGTATAATCTGTAATTCTAGAACAAATCATCCATCTCTTTTCAAATAAACTACTTGGCAAAAAAAATACCTTTCCAATTAGCAGCACATTGTTAAATATACTTTGTGTTTATAGTAATTATCCTGCTTGGATGGCTTTGGGTTAGATGTTTAATAGATATTTCAATACAGAGATAAACCTGTGAATATATTGACAATTAAAGTATTTCCAGAGCTTCAAAATAACTCAGGGCTGATGCAATTATGTTGAGTGTATATCCGATGTGGCCAGGGGTGTTTTAAGAAGTGAGGGGACCCTTGTGCAGGGTTTGTACATGCCCTCCCCCCTTACCCTGAAACAGGACTGTACCAATACGCGGACCTCAAAAGGGGCGGGACCTAACGGGTTGATGTAAGCCCAGCCCCTTTTCCAGAGGGAAGCTATAGATGCATGTATGGGGGGGGGCTTAACGGTGTGTTTTATGCAAATCGCATCATTAAGCCCCGTCCTTTGATTTTAAATTACCCCTTTCGGGGTTTCATAGGGATGGGGGAGGAGCTGGCTGACGCAATTTGCGTCATCAAGTCTCTCCCTGACCCTAGCAACACTAGTAAACTAATGTAAACAGGCAGGGGGGCATGACTTGAGGCCATGGTTTAATGAAAACCAAGAGCCTTAAGTCCCTTGCGGGAGATTTGCTTGCTCTCCCGGGACACCAACTATGACTTATGGCTTGCCGCAAGCAGTATTCCATCTTAACATTTACGCACCGGCCACACTTAAAATAAGGATTGTATATTGTGCGTAACTACGGACCCCCACACACACGCATATGGGAGTCTGGATCTTGGCCAATGACAGAATCTGCTACCAAATACCTAAATCAATAGAAGGTAGATGTTTGTCCTCACTAGTTTTATGAGATCTATACAGACACCCTATTGATGTTGATAATAGTGTAGCAACACAAACAGGTGCAAAAATGTAAAAAATCCAGATCCAATACCAAAATAAAAACTCTTGATGATTTAAAAAAAAAA
>WWET01000552.1:629448-647744 GCA_011038615.1 Limnodynastes dumerilii | reverse complement strand
TCAGAAGTACCAGATGTTGTAGCCCCTGATGATCTTTGGGAAATTACTGAAGTACTTGATATTTCTGGAATTGTTGATGAATGTAAGCTTGTGGTCCCTTTTGATGATTCGGTTTGGGTTGATAACTGGGATGGAGATATTCTAGAAGAAGGTGTTGTTTCTGTAGTTTGTACAGTTTCTGTTGATGTTGTACCTTCAGTTGTTTGAGCAGTTGTCAGTCCATTTACTGCTGATGTATGTGAAGTTCCAGAGGCACTGGATAGTTCAGTTAGTGTAGATGATTCACTTGTTTGCGTGGGATGTGAAGTTTCTAGTACTGTTGATGTCTCCTTTACTTCTGAAGTACCAGATGTTTTAGCTCCTGATGATGTTTCGGTAATTACTGAAGTAATTGATATTTCTGATTTTGTAGATGAATGTGAGCTTGTGGTGACTTTTGGTGATTCTGATTGGGTTGATGCCTGGGTTGAAGATGTCCCTGAGGAAATTGTTGTTGTTTCCACAGTTTGTACTGTTGTGGATGAACTCTCAGATCCAGTGTTCATACTACTGTTATTATTACTCTGTGTAGTTTTTGATGATGGTGATGACACTGTTTGCAACGTAGATGTTGCCAAACTATTTAATGAGGTAGATTGCTCTTGAATGCTACTTGATACAGTGGTCACTGCAGACGTCAATATTGTAGATGGACTGTGACTCATTAAGTTGGTCACAGAAGGTGACGTATGTGTTATGTCACTCTGTACAGGTGTTGTATAATTTTTTGATAATGTTGTCCCAATAGACCATAAATTTGTGGTTTTAAGTATTGTTGAAACACCATCTAATGTAAACGTAATGGATGAGGTCTTAAAGTCCATCATTTGAGCAGTCAGACTTATGGACTTTGCAGAGCTAGGTCCTTGTGAGCCAAACAATGAGGTTATTAAACGCACATTACTTGTTTGTATATTTTTAGTGTCTGTAACGGGCTCAGAGGTTGATTCAGGTGCCATTTCTGTTGATGGGTCTGTTAGAAATAAAATACTTTGAGTTAGTTTGTATCACTTTATAATTCATTTGTTATATCCTTTCCTATCTAATGCTGTGAATTGTGCATTACAGTATTACTATATTATGAATAATAATGCATGTTTGATGGTTTTGGCATGGACTCATTACACAATATACAAATTATTTACCAATCACCATTGTACGTTACTTGAATAGAGCATCACAAGTCAGATGTCATAAGACGTAGGGATGTTATGTAATAAACCTTTAAACATTATAGAGGGATAAAATATTTAGATCAGATTCTAGCTCTTACTTTCCTATTACATGCTAGAGTATGTTAGCTAGAATTGGATTGGTTGCTATGGGAAACATCTCCACTTTTTCTTTTATGCAGTTTAGTAAATCTAGCAACTATACTTCCAATTATAGTAAAAATACCATCTTTATTCAGTCATATAACTAAACAAAACACTGTCACCTTCAGCACTCGGAAAACACACACACACACACACACACACACACACACACACTCTTAAGTTTAACTGGATCCAGAGTTAATAACATTAAGTGACTTGCACAAGCCAGTGGCATAAGTCTTGCTTACAGTTATAACTGCGCATGCATGTGCTAGATGTTACGGAGCGCAACTCCATCCGTCCGCAAAGAGAGCTACATAACAGAGCGTGCCTTGCCTTCCACATGCCTAAATGCCACAAGGGGGGGCGGGGATAGTCATGCAGATTAGGCAGAGTGGGCGGCTTTAGCCACTGCGTGACTATGGACGCATAACTGTAAGTTGAATTTAAGGTAGCCTTGTGATCACAGAACTTTACCTAAGTCTGTACATGAGAGGGGAATGCCGGGTGAGTGCACTTCCCTCTTCCGTGCGGACTTCCAGACCTTCATACGTACGGAACACGTGCAAATTCAGGTTTCTTTGCAGATTTTTATTCATGGACATTGATTGCTAATAATAACTGGTGCCTCGAGGGCACAGAAGAATTTGGAGCATTGCAGGCGAACAGAAATAAACGCTGCCACAATGCTGCGCAAATGACTAAATAAACCCCTTACCACAGGGACAAGGGAAAGGCAGGGTAAGAACTGACAATTCCCCCTTCCCCGCTTAGATTTCCAATGTTGCTAACAAAGCAGCAGCTAAAATATAGCAGCACTCAGTCCCCATTGGGCCGCTTACAACATCAGTAACATGCATACATCATTTACTGGAAGTACTGTAATGACCGGGAAGAGACCAGCACTATGGAAGGTAATATATTAACATCAAAACAAAGAAAACCACTATATATGTATGAATAAAAGCACACCAATGGCTTTACAACACCCTATTAGTGAGAATAGTCTGACAAGTTCCGTGATCTGTGTTGTACAGTTATCAGTAGGCGCTCGAGATAAAATTGTTAGCTTAGCATGACGGGACAGTCATGTAGCTGTGATAATGTCATTGTTATACTTGATATTCCATCTCTTTGTAGAGTCTTTAATTATTAATAGTTAATACATTGGCTGGAAACGTATTCTAATAGTTCCACATTGCGACTTCCTCTAAAAATATAATGGAACTTTTAGGCACAATTGACCAGATCCAGAAATAACCAAGTCAGATGACTTTATGGCAGCTGGCTGAATGACGTACTTACGCATCAGAGTGCACGATGAATGCTGCGTTCTGATGCATAAGTAGATCTCTGATGGCGCATCGATTAATCATGCATACTTGATACACATGGTGAGCGGTGGTAGTAATGCTTTTCCCATTCCCTTACGTACAATCCTGTATTTCATATGACAGCATTCCACGTGCAGACACTTGAGATAGGGTACTGTACGCAAAAGGTCCGGGTTCGAGTGGAGTGCAGGGGGAGTGCAATCATTGGCTGGCTTTGAAGTCCTATTATGGATCATGAAACTGGTTTCCTAGATAGTCGTATAAGCCAATGATCAATACAAAAATACTCATTATGGCCCAGATTCACAACACCGTACGTGTTGCACATGCGGTCTTAATTTCCCGATAGTAGCTACTACGCATGCGTAGTAACTAGTTTACGTAATCTATGTATCGTTTAGTTATGTAGTATCTTTAAAGACCGCATATACGCAATCTATTTAACGCAACAATATAATCCTGTGTTTTCATTCAAATTGCTGTAACCCAGCAGGAACAACACCTAAGGATGTTTTCTATACTCTTTCTATATAATTAAGGTACAGCTCACTGCTACTCCCTGCTAAATGGAGCTTTACAAATGTTATTCCCTATAATCCATACTTGCTAATTCTACCAGAATGGTCTGCAGACTCCCTAAATTCAGGTATCACTCCCAGGGCCGTATTCAGAGAACCGTTCCGTGTGTATTTTTACGATCGGATGAACTGCGCATGCGTAGTAACTAAATTTACGCTATCTATGTTGATTTTACGCATGGATGTCCATTAGGCATGGACTTGTGAATCGCACGTGAGAAGATACGTATGGAGGGGCGGGGTTATAATCCGTCCAGAGACAGATACGTGAAAGTGGGTGGGGGGGCAATGAAATGACCGCTTGAGGGCGTGGTTAGTTAGACACACACGTACGGAAATGTACACTTAAAGATAAGGGTGGTGGAGGCACTCGTAAGTCAAGGACAACCCGTCCGTGTGAGGGGAGTGTCATGGGTGTTGCCTTGCAACGTCCGAGCATATAATTGCGAACCTTTCGCTGACGGATCTCTGAATACGGTCCCCAGACTCCAGAAAAATGGGAAGTCCTCCAGCACATGCAAAGCTACAGGGCTTGTTAATGTGACTCCATAAAAAATTAGTCACCATGACTTTGTGGAGGGCGGGGCTTGTCAATGACAAAAGCCGTGTCATGCCCTTTGGAGTCTATTAGCTGGAAACCCCATCGCCATCAGGACATTTGATATAATTGCTATTCACTCCCTCTAGATTTACTGCTACTATGCTAGGAATGTGCTGCCCTTAACAACCTTAACAGTACATGGACTGAGAATCTTTAGATAGGTTCTGGGATTCTCCTCACCCAAGAATATTCCTAAAATGCTATGCTAGAGCCCATCATCAATTTCCAAGCAATCCCAAGTGGCATCATAACCACTGTTTAAGTGTTAGTGTCCTCATGAACAGCTATATACAATACCTTCTCGACCAATGAACTGAGCCGTTGGTCCAATGTGACACTGGCCACTGGCGTATGATTGGTGGGCTGAAACGAGTTGAGTACAGAATTGGTGGAGTTTTTTTTTTGCTTATCGATGAGATTCATGTTGCTGGAGAGCAGCTCACATCTGCTGGCACACACACACACACACACCTTATTATTAAGGTGATCCTATTGTAAAACAGGTGTGGTTCTGCAGTATAATGGTCTTTATTATGATAGACCATCATGCTACAGTTGAACGCAGACCGACGGCAATTGCCGGCAGTCTGCATTTTAGAAAGTGTCGGTGATGTCGCGAGAGTCATCCGCCACAAGAGAAATGTTTCATCTAATAAAATCTAAATAAGACTAAAGTGCCCAAACTATTTATCAATATGAATTAATTATGACTCCTTGCTATCTGATCCATAAAATACAATGTATTAAATACAAATGAAAAACCATATATTAGAAATGCCATAATGAAAATCACTATAAGAAACACTAAATAACCTTGGCCATAGGTAAAGTGGTTCAATTAGCTGGAATTGAATCCCAATGGAAATAGATGGTATCAATCTCAGATAGTTTATGATTGAGAAACCAACATTTTGGAAAGTATACATATACTAAATGCAATGTAGTTGTTCACATAAATCCATTGGAACAACATAGTAAATATATGATCCGAAATAAGCACCACAAATGAACTGGATGTGCAAAAAATAGCAGAAGAGATCCCAGTGGTGCTAATTAAAAGTACAGAGAGATCATAGTAGAGAATTCTCTATAAACGAGGGAGCACTGTAAAAATGTTCTACATTTTAATTTAAAGTCAGCAAAGATCATTATGGTGTCGACTGTATCACTGTTAAGAAATCGATTACTGCATATCCCTTTTATATTAAATAAAGTGGAGCCTGTCTATGTCAGTTTTGTTTACCTTGCATTATATTTATACAAATGTTATAATACACACTGAAAAACCTGGCAAACAGACAAATAACATTAGATTTACTGCAAACACTACAGGGGATTATTTGGAGTTAGAAAAATGCATTTACCCAAGCTAGGAATCAATTCGTTTTGTTTGGCCTAGCCATGACCTTAATTGTTTTGCTTGTTCCTGTTATAACCGCAAATCGTGAATTATTCGCAACTCTCAATCAGACTTTGAATTTCTGTTCTGTTCACCTGATGTCTGCTTAATGTCAAACTCTGTGGGCTAGATTTAATAAACTAAGGGAAAAAGTAGCAACCAATCAGATTCTAGCTTACTTTCTCTAGTATGTAACAGGAACATGAGAGCTAGCATCCTATTGGTTGTTATGGGTAACATCTCCATTTCTTGGTGGTCACGCCTACAGGGGAATGGATGTCTATTTTATCTCATGTATTGACTCAACAAGCCTGAATCTTGAGCATAACACCAGTTTATTTGGTAATTGAGATCATGATAACTGCCCTTGCCCTTTAAGTGGATTATCTTTGGACCACACCAATAAAGACCCAATGCGTTCTACTAAAGATTAATAATATAACCTTTCCACATTCCTTGTTTTTTTATTGGCGTGATCTTATCTATTTACTAACTATGTATGTGTCCAAAGAATTCTTGACTCACGCTATTTATTTCAAATCTTCAGATGGAGAACAAAGCTAGATAGCTAATGGATAAACAAAAGATACGCACTCCTATGTTTGAACTTTAAATGTTTTCTTTGTTAGTCAGAGTAAAGTTGTATCATTGAAAGTTACATATGTCTTACAGTGAAATATACCTGGTTTCTCATGTTAGATGGTGCTATCTAAGCACAACCATAAACACCTTTATTTCAGTCCTCAAATCTACATATTTACTTGTACACAAGGTAACCCTCCTCCAACCCGAGGGAAGAGATACTTAAACTCCTTCATAGCCTCAACCCCTCATATGCATTGCCTTAATTCTTTTATCTGCTGTCACTTTCTGTGTTTTCTGTAGATCATCAAACCCTCCAACATGAGCCATTACATTAGGTACAATTTAATCCACTCCTGTGCTTCCAACTGTCACTAACCTGGTTTAAATGAATTAACGGATACTTAAAAAAAACTATTTGCCTCTTCACCATAGTAACTGACAGATGAAAACTGAGGAGTAGAGCATTTTGTACCTAATGGAATGGGTCATGTTGGAAGGTATAGAATATACCAAATACATATATGGATAACATAGGCAAAACACTGCCTTTTGTATTTGCAAGAATATATATATATATATATATATATATATATATATATATAAAACAGGTTACACAAGGCTGGAGATGGATTAATGAGAATCAAGTCAATCAAATGTTATCATAGGTTGCCACGTCTTAGCAACTGACGTCACTATGTATATTTTCCTTATCTTAGGATCGATAGTCTCCCATTACTTAAAAAATCATCTGTGGATCATTGATACTGATCTATTTTTGATGCTAATGGACTTAAGCATTCCTTACATATACATCCACTGGGTTGATTGTGTTGACATCTCTGCACTTGAATGCATAAGATCAGATCACTGTCAACCTTATTCATTTCTGTCGGCCTTTCATGCACCTGTTTACATTTACCTATAAATTGATTGAGCAGCTTCCATTCTGTATTTGTACTGTGTGTTGGCATGTCTGGGAGCAGCAGCTAAGAGGGGAAGTTGTTCCACAGCGGCCATTTTGGAGACTGTAAGGGGTGTCTCCTGAGGTAAGTTTGGCTCTCAATTTAAAAACATATATATGTGACCCAACATTGGGACTCTGATTGTTAGTTAGGACCACCATATGCAGAAAGGCCTTGGCAGTGGTTGGTGGCTTATCGCATATTTGCGCAAATATGTGTAACGGACATTTCTGTGTTTTATTTTACAGATAGAACAATATATTCTGTTACTGGTTTATGGCAGTGTTGCTGGGGCTATTTTTCCCTTTGTTTCTGTGGCTAGCAGATTAACCCCTGCTTTTCATGCACCTGTTTACATTTACCTATAAATTGATTGAGCAACTTCCATTGTGTGTGTGAATACCCATCTACCTTTCACCCAACACACCCAGAACTTGGGAAACATTAAGTAGACATTACACAGGTTTAAACTCATGAAATGACTTGGATATTTAATGTGTTATAAGTTGAAAAGTGCTACCACATGCCCCATAAGTCACTGGAGCACAACAAAGGGGAACATCCCGGTAACCATGGTGCAGGTATTGGAAACAGTCCTAGTGGTAGATTTATCAAACACCTTTAGGTTTTCTAAAGACAAAATTAGAGGTGTTGCTACAGCTACCAACTGGTGACCAGCAATCATCTTCTGGAATTCACTGGGCAAATGATAGCTAGAACCTGGTTACTATGGGCAACACCATTACTTTTCTCTTTAGTAGAGACGTTAATATATATCTACTCCCTAGTCATTTTGTTATCAGCTGTCTGACTTAACATATTAAACAGTGCATAGCATTTCATGAAAGAGAAACACACACACAATATACAGAGAAGGTCCTACGTCAATGTCAGAGCTTCCAACATGACCCATTCCATTAGGTACAATATACTCTGCTCCTGAGCTTCCAACTGTCACACTCACCTGGTTAAATAACTTACTTGATAATTAAAAACTATTTGTCTCTTCAACAAAGGTGGTTACCATAGTAACTGACAGATGGAAACTGAGAAGCAGAGTATTTTTTAACCTAATGGAATTGGTCATGTTGTAGGGTATGCAATGTCATAATCCAAAGCCATGCGTTGAAGGGAAAACGGTCAGTAATGTTTCTTAGCAAGCGTGACAGTCATTATTTTAGGTGATATGGGTGGGGCTGTCATGGAATGTCACCAATGTTCTGAACACTCCATGGTGAACTTGGGCCTGATCCAGAGCAACGCTCGCAAGCGAGCGTACGACGAGCGTATGCGAATTTTCGGCCAAAAATTCGCAATGCGCATGCCCAGTATGACAGCTTCCGGTCGCCCGAGCGTCATGAGCGAATAGCGGGCGTATTGTTAGCGTATTTTTCGCTCGCGGGGCGTATTTTTTTTACGATGGTCGGCTGGGCGCCCGTTTTACTACTGGGAGGCGGGGATAGCCATTTAAATTGTACAGTATGGGCGTGCTAAGCGTATTTTCTCAGCGTATTGTGTGCGAATTTTCGTACGGCCGACGGTCGTACCCAGTGTAGGGTATAGCCGCCGTAAGCAGGGACTTTACTATGGGAGTGCTAGGGGCGTGTAGGTTAATACGCCCGAGCGTACGTTCGCATTCGCCCGTCGTGCGAAATTTCGTAACGCTGGATCAGGCCCCTTGTTATTATTATTACTATGCACTGCAGGCAGTAGACATTGTATGTACAACATAAACACAATTTATTTTGCCCCTGGGCTCTTTAGGATATCCTTTGCAACGCAGTTTATGTAACACTTGCTCGTTCTAGAATGGTAAGGAGGAATTATTTCATGCTTTTATTTCTGAAGGAAAGTTATATAGATGATGATAATCATATAACCCCTTAAATTCCCCACATGTTCTTGTGTGCAGTGTCCAGACCCCTCTTAGGCAGAGACTGCACAGCATCAGTTCATACCCCTTACTGGGCGAGGGGCTGCTTATCCCGGACTTAGAGGTGCAGACCTCCGGCGCAGCGTGGAGGAAGAAGCAGCTGCTCCATTTTTGTGCGTTTACAGTCACAGAAAGAGACCGCGGCTGTGGAGCAGACACTGCCAGCGTTATCTCGTAATTTACTGATCCAGATCTACGCTCATTGTAAAAACGGGTATTTGTATTACAGCGCATGGGCGGGGCAGATGTTATGCTCAGAAAATCTGAGCGCATGGGTCATGAGTGTAACAGCTTCGTAACAACGCTCAAGGGGGCGTGCCTGCCATACGAATTCCGTAATTACGCACCGCGGGCGGGGTGAGGCAATTAAATTGTACAGTATGGGTGTGCTAAGCGTCGTAACTACCATTGGCGTATCTATAATGGGTGCAGGGTGTGCAGTGCACACGGGCCCCTCAGAACAGGGAGCCCTGTGGCATGCATCCTGCACCCTGGGCTGGCAGGGTAAGGGGGCCATTCAGCATCTATTTTTTCCCTCTAATATCTTCCGGAGGGAAGAAATAGATGCCAAATTATTCCCCCTTCCCCTGCGGTGGGACTGCCCCGATTCGTGGTGCGAAAAAGGGGTGGGGCTTACAGCGCCGTTAAGCCCGCCCCCTTTTTGGCCCGCAAATCTGGACAGTCCTGTCTCAGGTAAGGGAAGTAGGGGCCCATGTGCAAATCCTGCACATGGGCCCCCTCACTTCTTAAAACGCCCCTGGTAACTACGCAATGAACTTACGGAGGCCCACGGTTACGAACAGAAAAGTTAGGATGGGGTTTGCTCGGTGTAAGAAAGAAAAACTAAGTACGACCAAGGGGAGTTCCTATGGGAGTGCATCGTAGGTATGCCGGCGTAAATACGCTACGCACATGAGCGTTTCATGAGCATAGGTCTGGATCAGGCCCTTTGTGTGTGTTTGGGGGGGATGAGGGGGTCTGGGTAACCAGAAATCCCCCACGCCTGTGCCACTGCTCTTGGTATAATTTAATATGCCAACAAGAGCCTTTAAAGTCAACACTTGTGATAGTCCTAAACTAAATCAAGGGTCAAAGGGGTGTGGTTTCTCAGTAAGATTGGTCAGTTTTCCACACATGGTATTCTGGCTGTGCAGCAGCGACAGCAGACATTTTGTGACTGCTTTAAAGAAGACTGCGGACTTCGTGACAACTGAAGTTGCGACAGGTAGGATTTTTCCTAACAGTAAACTTGCCCCTTCTATTAGCCTAACCTTAACCCTTCATCTCCTGCAGCCTAACCCTAACCCTTCCCTTCTATCAGCCTGTCCCTGTAGTCCACTGCAGCCTGTCCCTCCCTGCAGCACACCACAGCCCATGTTGGTAAGAGCACATTTCACTGTTGGGAACCAGTACTTTGGTGAAATAGGGTCATTCCCAATAGTAATATTCTGAAAGTGAATCATTTTGGCACTGATACAACCACATTTCAGTGTTGAAATTCGGCCATTAGGGCAACTGTGTCCCAGGTCAAATAGGGTCCGTATAGTTTAAAAAAACAGACAGGGCAGGGGGCGTAGTTTGGCTGGTATGGTGGACAGTCGCATGTTCCATGAGCTCCGTGCTGTTCTCCTGCTATACCCCTATCCTGTGCCACTGTTCACTGGGAGTTCACCTACCTATTTGTCGGTGTCTGTTCTCCCTAGGGGTGTGGGACCTGGACCTTTGGTGACCCCGATGCTGCTCTGTCTGTCCACTGAACTGTTGGGCCTTCCGGGATGGAAGCCCGCAAGGCCTGTGAGCTGACCTGCTCCCTCTGATTCCTGCTCTCTCCAAGCGCCTCTGAGTGAGTTGCCATCTAGGACCGGTTCCCCCGGCATGTAGTGCCTCTTCTGCAGCCTTCCAACTCCTGGACACTCAGCGCTGCTGCTGGCGAGGAGCCCTGGGATCTTACCTACGGACCACTGCAGCCTCCTCTAGGCTGATTGCCAAGCTCTGGCCCCGGACGCAGTGGACTGCCTTCTGCTGAGCACCTGGGGACCGTCTGTCTGTTCTTTGGTGGCCCCCGACCCCTCGGTGACGAGGGGAGCAGCCATATTTAGCTCCTGGTTCACTCTACTGGAGTTCAACACCAGGTGCCATTTGCTACAATTGGGAGCCTTTTTCCATACTATTGACGGGAAATTAATTATATCAGCTCTGCATAATACAGCACCTGATCTCCGCTGCCTCTATTTCTTATCTACTTTTTATTGAAAACCTTTTCTCTAGATCCACATATTTTTATTGGTATCTGATTACTGCTAAATGTGATTCCGATCAATAGGGGGGTGTCCCCTCGGTGCCCCCATGGGTTCTTTTTTGGTGCACATGGTCGTTTGATTTAAGCACTTTTTCTCCTCTCTCCCCTCCCTATTACCCTGGAGGTCGGCTCTCTAAATCTCTAGAAGAGGTTAAACCAAAACTACCACCATACAATAATTATATAAATTAAGGAGAAGGAAGAAGTAGAAAAATAAATAAATAAAAATATATTTTAAAAAAACCTAGCCAATATATTCAAATTATAACTAAAAAGGCTCTAACAACATCTCTTTCACTTGCTTCCCTCTACAACTGCCATATCATACATTTTATCCTTCTTCATCATGGCAGGCAAACATACAACAAAACGAGCCCAATTGAACACTACATATAAGCTTCTGAACTATCTACCACGCTAGAACATCCTATTGATCTACCAAGAGGCCTAGACCCTATGCTCCAGGCAGCTATCACCAGCCTAACCAACAACATCAAACTAACATTTCAACAAGAATTACAGAAAGCCATCTGTCATTTTAATTCTGAAATTGCATCATTGGGTATCCGCACGTATACACTGGAAACTAAAACGATGAACTCTGTCGATCACAAGCTTATTTGGATAAAGAATAGGCTCTTCTTCGAACAGAGGTTGAATCTCTCAAAGATAAACAAGAAGATTTAGAATATAGATTATCAGAAATAATATCCGCATTCGCAATATCCCTGAACCTGTCAATGGATCTTCTTTTCAACACATATATCCCGATCCTTTCAACTCTAAACTGCTTCTAGATAGAGCACAATGGGCCTTGAAAGCTCGTTTACCTTCTGACCAAAGACCTAGAGATATCATTGTAAGATTTCACTACTTCCGGATCAAAGAAAAAAAATATTATTATTAACAAGAAATATGGAATCCATTTCATACAGTGGCTCCTTGCTTCAACTGTTTCAAGATTTGGCCTCTTCTACTCTTCAGAAATGCCGAGATCTTATGCCTATTACAAAAGTCCTCCGCCAGCATAACTACAAATATAGATGGGACTTCCTATTTCATCTTCAAATTACAGTGAACAACTCTGTTCATACCATCAAAACCCTACTACAAGGCCAGGAACTCTTGGAACTCCTACAAATCCTTCCAGAGCCGTCCTCAATTACCACCTCCTCATCCTCCCCTACACCTCCTCGACCCAAACCACCTCTAGCAGAATGGTCTACAGTGGTTCGTGGACACCACGCTTCTACACCCCCGACTTGAACGGACTTCAACCTATATCATCTATACCTTCTTCTACTTTAAAAAGGGGGCAGCTACTCTAGTGACTTTTCACTGAAGCATATCTCTACCCTTGAGTGGATGCTTATTGCTTGACTCTATACTTACCCCTGGAGCAGCTACAATTAAGCATATACCCCTGGAGTTCAGTCAGTATTATTAGGATTTGATGTTCTTTATATAACTAGTGAATATCTCTATTAACGGATACTTGCTCCTCGGTTTGTTTACTATATCACTGCATTATATCCAATAACTGCCTAAGATCTCCACTGTGTTATTCTTAACTTTTCTCTATAGGTACCAACTGTTTTTCCACTGCCTAACTAATGAGACTAGATGATACAATTACTTTGCTCTTGTTGGGCCTGATCCAGACTAACAATGGTGCACTGAGCATTCTAACTCTCAGCGTAACATTGTTACATTCCCCCTGACACATCGTATTTACACTGGGTTACGCTGGCTGAAGGCTACCCTAACTTCAGCCGGTTTAACCCAGTGTAACTACGCTGGGATGGCGGCGTTGTAACACAAACGCCGCCCTCCCAGCCTAATAACCCTACCTCCCCCCACTTTCCTACACTAACTACAGCATAGTAACGGAGGGTAATGCCCCCTCTAGCGTTACTACGCTGCTGCTACGGGCGCCCGATCCTGGATTGGGTGTTGCCGTAGCTACGCCAGGCAACATCTGCCCGACACATGCGCAGACCGTCTTTTTAGACGATCTTACCGTCGGAGGTCTGGATCAGGCCCATTATGCTTATTATGTTTTTTGACCACTGACTACTTTGAAGTTAAATATGTAGTCCATTTAAGATGGCTAGCAATGGTAAATACTGTTGAAACTCTCTAAACCTGAGTATTACCATAGTTAGTTTATAGGCTCATATAATTGTTGTCCTATATGCTTATAGTTCAGACTTCATATGGACAGACATTTACCTTTTAACTGTATTGATCTTTAGTCTTGTTTCTCATATTTTGGTTTCCCCTATTACTTTTTGAACTGTTTAGCTTTTACTAAATGTCAGCATTATCCTTATCCTTAGTTAAATACTTAACAGTACTGGGGAACATCTTGTTACAATATGATTATGGATCCCTAATTTTGGGAAATATCATGCCCTCATCTATTATCTTTCTTCAGGAAACTCATCTTAGTGGAAACAACACTAAATTACAAAGTAAGTGTTTTCCCCTTACCCCTTTTTTGCCTCTGCAGATACTAAACAGCGTGGGGTAGCTATTTTAATACGCAACTCTATACCCTTCGTCCCCTCTCTTACATTTGTAGACACAAACGGGCGGTTTCTTATAATCATTGGAACAATACACTCTGAAACAGTCACACTAGTGACCCTGTATGCACCTAATCAATCTCCCGCTTTTTTTACCTCCCTATTCCGCCGGGTAGAGCGGTTGACTCTGGGACACATAATCTTAGGTGGCAATTTCAATCTGATAATTAATCCGACATTGGATAAAGCAGGACCCCCTCGGGAGCGTCTCCCCCTCCATTCTCTACATCTAGGGAATCCCTTAAATTACTCCAACATCTTCAATCCCTGCTTTTATTTGATACCTGGCAACTTCAGAATCAAGACGCTAAAAACTTTACTCATTACTCCGTCCCCTATAAATGTCACTCCCGTATAGACATGCTTTGTGTTTCCCAGTCCATTACTCATCTTATTCGCTCTGCTGACATAACCCCTTTAGCCTGGACTGATCACACAGCGGTATCATTCACATGGAATCTTATTCATTGTCGCCCGAAATCTTCAAAATGGAGATTAGATGACTATCTTACCAAACCCTGAATTCTATTTAAATTTATTAGAAACTATTAATTCCTACTTTGAACTTAATAACACTGAGGAGGTATCCCCTGGAATTATATTGGAAGCTCATAAAGCTACAATCCGGGGCCATCTCATCAGTAAACAAGCACACCCTGGAGACAATCATCCCTTTCACTTTCAGCATTAGAAACACAACTGACCTCCTTGACAACTCAAATGCAAATATCTCCATCTACCACCCTCCAAGACCAGATCGCAGTTGTTAAATGTCAACTTAATACATTACTCTCACTGAAAGCAGCTCACACTTCGAAATGTCTCCATCAAACATTTTATGACAAAGCAGATAAGATAGACTCTCTCTTAGTGAATAAACTGCGTAAACAACAAGCCTCTAAAATTATTAAGTAGAAGAAGTCCCCTGACTCTCCCTCGAGTTATGACCCTCCTGACATGGTAAAGATCTTTAGGGAATTTTACCATGATTTATACAACCTCCAGACCTCTGAACCCACTCCCATTCTTCCAGAAAGAGATTTGGAAACATATTTAGCTTCACTACACCTCCCATCTATTACAGACGATCAGAGACTCCAATTGGATGTGGTAATTATGACTGAGGAAACTTTAGCTGCAATTAAATCTCTTAAAGTGTCTTCGGTCCCTGGTCTGGATGGTTTGACACCTAAATACCATAAAAAGTATGCCCCAGTTCTTGCTCCCTTTATGACCCAATTTTTAAACAATGTCCTTGACGGTACCCTTTTCGATAAAGTGACTACCTTAGCAAATATAATTGTAATCCCAAAACCAGGTAGAGACCACACCCTATGTGCGAATTACAGACCAATATCTTTGGTGAATGTAGACTTGCGTATATTTGCAAAGATTTTGGCTCTAAGACTGAATCCGCTTCCCCCTTCCCTTATCTATCTAGATCATATACTAGATTGTCAAGCACTAGATAACACCCGATGCACGGTAGATATTATACTTGATAAACTCCCAAAGATCCCCAGCTGTTCTTGTCACTCTGGATGCCGAAAATGCATTTGGTCCTTTCTACGAGCTGTACTCAATTCGATGGGTCTCTCCGGGCGTTTTTTTACAAGGCATTCTAGCGCTCTATAATTCCCCCTCAGCTACCGTAATGGTAGATGGAATCATGTCAGCCCCCTTTAATATTCTCAATGGAACTAGACAGGGATGTCCCCTTTCCCCATTGATTTTCCCATTTCTTATTAAACATCTGGCTACGCAGATCCATGTTTGGAGTCTCCGATGAACGCCACACTCATAGGGATATTCATGAATATGTTACCCATTCAGCTTATAAAATTAACCAGCATAAAACTGAAATTCTTTAATTTTATCTTTCTGACTTCTTTTCCCACCCTCTCCCTCGATATACCGAATTGCTGACCTTCCCTCCTGCTCTCCTTTTTCTTCCTTCCTCTTTACTATCTCTTTTTTGGGGCAGCCTCTCTTTTTTCTTGTGTCTGCTCTTGTTATATTTTCACATACTTAAAAATAACTCCAGGCAATTGGCATTATGAATCAAGTAATGAATCAAGTATTAGTGGACGGACTGTCAGAATTCTTCTGATGAAATCGCACGTTGGCGATGAAACGCGTTAAGGTGACTGCCCCCACTAACGTGCTTCTATACTGCTAAGCACCTCGATACTTCACGGAAGTTCAGCATTTATTTAGAATACTAGCTTAGTGGCAAACAGCTCACGGTGTGCCTGCGACGGCATTACGGAGATCCCAAGAGACTGTGCGGCTCTGCTATCTTCCCACGGCACCTGGCTACATCGGAGCTTCATCAAATCAATGGGGTAACAACTTTCACAGCAAGCAGGAATCTCAGAGAGGACACACAGAATAGAGGTACCGACTAATCAGAAATTGTGCGCATAGCGCTGTACAGGACTCCTGCTATTATTTATACATTGATACTAAGTCCTGAATATCAAGTTCCTCGTGTGGTCCATAAACCTATAAATTGATTGAGCAACTTCCATTCTGTGTTTATTCTGTTTGTGGGCATGTGTGGGAGCAGTTGCTGTGAGGGAGAGATGTTCCTCAGCAGCCATTTTGGAGACTTTAAGGGGTGTCTCCTAGGTAAGTTGACTCTCAATTTATAAACATATATATGTGACCCAACATTGGGACTCTCATTGTTACAGTTAGGACCACCATATACAGAAAGGCCTTGACGGTGGCTGGTGGCTTATCGCAGATTTGCGCAAATATGTGTAACAAACATTTCTGTGTTTTATTTTATGGATAGAACAGTAGAGTTTGTTACTGGTTTATGGCAGTGTGCTGGGGCTATTTTATCATTTTGTTCCTGTGGCAAGCAGATTAACCCCTGCCTTTCACACACCTGTTTAACATTTACCTATAAATTGATTGACAAACTTCCATTCTGTTTTTATTCTGTGGTCCATAATACCCTGCAATCAGTGCTGTTCATTACATATCCCCATACACAGCCACCACCAGCTACCAAACAATTCCTATTTTCTAATACACTGCACTTCTTATAACGGATTCAACTCTGGACTTGGAGTATGGAGCTTTTTGTGGGGCTTTAATTCTAAGATACAATTTGCCTACTGGGTTTTTTTATATTGATTTTTTAAATCATGTTTTGTCTAATACATTTTTGATATTTGGAATAACAGAAGCCATTTCATTTATTTCTTTCCTTATATTTACTATTTTTAGTATACAGTGGTTATCATTTAGCGCTCATCAAAATTCTTGGTTGGAGTCTTTCACAATATACTGGTCTATGGTTTTGTGGTTATTTTCATTAATTTTTAACGTGTTATTATATTATATGGTTATATAATTAAATTTGTATTTGACAATTTAATGCTCTCAATTTAATTGTCTATTTGGTGCATATATTTATGTGACCCTATTCCTAGTGTAGCACTTGCACTTTTTTAGTTTTCTTTTGGATTGGCCTCCTAAGTGCAGCAGCTCTGGTGGTGTCTAAATTTGCATAATCAGCTTACTAAATATTTATGAATTTATTCACACAATAGTTTAGCGCCACGTGACGATTATTTTTCTGTGTTTCAACATGATACACGCTCATCCGTATCGGAAATTGCCAGCACATACAACTTTTCCTTGAACCTAACTGAGTGTTACATGCCGCAGGTCCAGTATATAACATTTATACCTGCTCCCTGTTCCACTGGCGCCATCTTCCCTTGCTCCGGCACATCTCCCCCTGCATTCCAGCACATGGGCGTGACAGCATGCAAATTAGCCATGTGCGGCTGCTGCACATCCCCTCTCTGTTCTGATATGCCCAGCTCCTATTGGCCAGCCTGGTCGGGTGTTCTGGCTGCTAGGCAGCCAGAATGCCTTCTTCCCATCACGCTGCAGCACGCTTGCAGTTTACTGGTTCCGGCTGTCGCCTAGCAGCCAGGATGCTCTCCTATTAGGTCAGGGAGGTTGGTCGTGTGTGCCTCCTGATTGGCCAGTCTCCCTGCGTGCACCCGACAGTTATAACGTCTGCTGTTTCTTATCTCTTCTCTTTGCCTTGCTGCCTTTTGATAGTTTAGTGCCCTCTGTGTGTCTCTGTGTTCTTACCCACACTCATAGGAGGCATCCATTGGGGACTGGGACTGCGACCTGCCAGATATTGGCAGATTATCTAATATTGAGTGGACCTCCCTCCATTTATGATATATAAAACAGCCATATAAAAAACATATACAACAGTAATGCTTCATTGAGATTCTATTTTTTTTCCTCTCCAGGAGATGTGCCTCCTGAAAATGTCAGACTCATATTTAGACCACAAAAACCTGCATAGAAATCAGATTAAAATAAGACTCTTTAGTTATTATTTTTGAAGAAATAGAACATTGGGCTAGATCCAGACCTAGTTAAGTGCTTTAAGTTAGTTACTCCTGGGCTAAACCATGTTGATTGCAGGGGAGTCATATTTCATCTGTTGCCAACAATATTAGAGTTGAGAGGTCATGGGTTTCAATCCCAAGTCTATATAACAGTGTGATAGTAAAGCTGGTCAGTATCTGTGAGCAGTAAGCAATTCAAAGATATATCCCTGCATGCAAAGAATACAATTACCTTGACTCCCCCCTGCAATCAACATGGTTTAGCCCA
>WWET01000552.1:606581-623057 GCA_011038615.1 Limnodynastes dumerilii | reverse complement strand
AATGTTCCAAACAGTTGATTTGGCCACACCTAATGTTTTTGATATCTCTCTGATGGGTTTCTTTTGATTTTTCAGCCTAATGATGGCTTGTTTCACTGATCCTAACAGCTCTTTGGATCTCATATTGAGTCAACAGCAACTGATTCCAAATGCAAATGTCACACCTAGCATCAACTCCAGACCTTTTACCTGCTTAATTGATGATGAAATAATGAGGGAATAGCCCACACCTGTCCATGTAATAGCTTTTGAGTCGATTGTCCCATTACTTTTGGCCCCTTAATAAGTGGGAGGCACATATAGAAACCGTTGTAATTCCTACACCGTTCACCTGATTTGGATGTAAATAACCTCAAATTAAAGCTGAAAGTCTGCAGTTAAAGCACATCTTGTTTGTTTCATTTCAAATCCATAGTGATGGTGTATAGAGAACAAAATATGAGAATTGTGTCGATTTCCCAATATTTATGGACCTGACTGTATGTACAGGATGAACAATGGGGGAGGGTTATGGCATATAGAAGATGTGGTACAGAAGATCAGAGTGGAACAAGGGTGGAAAGAGGAGATACTCATGTACAGGACCCATAAGAATTTACATCTACTTGCAACACTGCCCACAGCTTGGCTGAATACTCTATTACACAACCCTGGATAGAGTTTGCTGGATCCAACACAGAGGGAAAAGGCAGAACTAATATTAAAAGGCGATTACGCAAGATGTGTGCATAAGTCAGCTGTTCGCTTGTACTGCGTACTGTACACACAGTAAAAGGCCCTCCACATCAGAGCACAGGCCCGGATTCACACCAGTGGATGTATTGCACATACGTCCCTAATTTACCGATAATAGCTACTATGCATGCGCCTTTAAGACCGCATATACGCAATCTACATGACAAAATGATACGTAGATTAGGTAAACTAGTTACTATGCATGCATAGTAGCTATTATAATTAAATAAGGGATGTATGTGCAATACTTCTAGGGGTGTGAATCCGGGCCATATTCACCTGATGCTATGTTAAGGTAGAGTTCTCCATGCAAGGTGCGAGGGGATTGCAAGGAGTGATTTATTTGATTTAGAATCATAAATTTCTTGCACATAAGAGCTAACAAGCTAAGTGAGAGAGGGGAAATAAACGGGCGGCCCGGGAGAAGTCTTGGATGTGGGAGTGAGAGGTAGTTATCAGGTTGGAGTTGAGGCGACAGTCACCAGCAGAGCGGAGGGGACGGGAGGGAGGGAATGTGGATGGAGAGGTAAGGAGCAGTGGAGGAGGAGAGAGTTGTGGTAAGGAGCTTAAAGAGAATTCTGAAAGGGGCAGGAAGCCAGTGTAGAGATAGACAGAGAGGGGAGGTGGAGGCAGTGCATTGGGAGAGGACGATGAGTCTGGCTGCAGCATTTAGTATAGATTGCAGGGGTGCAAGACGGACCAGGGGGAGGCCAGAGAGGAGAATGTTGCAGTAGTACAGACGGCAGATAGCAAGAGAGTGAATGAGCGTTTTAGTGGCATCTACTGTTAAGAAGGGTCTGATGCGAGCAATGTTGCGGAGATGAAAGCGTCAGGACAGAGAGAGGGCGCGGATGTGGGGGGTGAAGGAGAGAGTTGAGTCCAGGAAATTAATTTCATTGCGGAGGCCAACATACAGAATCTGCGCTTAGTTCTGGATGCGGTCCGCAGTGAGTAATTACTCTTGGTAGCTGGGTTTCACAGATTAGGAGACTTGCGACCTCCCAGACTGGTCATCAGACATCTAAAAACAGGGGCTGATCGTTGGATCTGACAGACCATCAGATGAAGCGACAACGCAGGCTCCAGTTTATCAGTATGACAGCTGATGCTCTAACATTCTGCACACAATGGAACACTTCGGTTGTTTCTAGCTATAAAAGAACATATATGGAAATAGAGACTGACCACTATGCAAGGAACAGGGTGCAGCTCCTGGCCTCAGCTAAAGAGCCGGCTGTACTTGAATCTGAACATAAAAGTGATCTTCTTTATGAACATAGAAGATGTAAGTGATAAATGCTTGTTGTCATTACAAGTTCTACATTCCCAAAATGACAGTAATGCTCTCAAGGCATATAAACAGTGATTGAATGGTTTTATGTACACATAGAATAATAATGTTTTACTGTCATGAAAGGTTCTCGTGGTATGGTAAAGGGCAATATTAATATATGATGCACAATTCAATGGTTTTCTATTTTTGTTTAAACAGACAAAGAGGTCAAATAAATCCACAATTACAATACAGTACTACAAAATTACAATACAGCACCACACAATTACTATACAGCACCACACAATTACTATACAGCACCACACAATTAAAATACAATACTACGAAATTACAATACAGCACTACACAATTACAATACAGCACCACACAATTACAATACAGTACTACACAATTACAATACAGCACCACACAATTACAATACAGCACCACACAATTACAATTCAGTACTACACAATAAGTCAGCCTTTATGCAATCAGGGGAAATATTATTATTATTATTATTATTATTATTATTAATAACATTTATTTATAAGCCGCCACACAGTATCCACAGCTCCGTACAGAGGCAATAGCAAAGACAATAGTTACATATACAATTCAATACAGTAATTAACAGAGGGTGTAAAAAACATGAATAAGGAATACAATACATATACAAGGAAACAAGATGCTGGAAATGTGTGTAGAAGCAGGTGAATAAGGATAAAGATAGACAGTATAAAGAAAAAGGTGGGAAGTGATGAGGACAAGGTAGTGGCATGAGAGCTAACATGCTAAGTGAGAGAGGGCAAATAAACAGGAGACACAGTGATGAAGATGGGGAGGGCAGGTAAGCTTAGGTGGGGGAAGGGTAGGCTAGCCTGAAGAAGTGGGTTTTGAGGGAGTGTTTGAAGGATTGGAGGGTGCTGAATTGCCTGATAGGATATGGTAAGTTGTTCCAATGGAGAGGGGCGGCCCGGGAGAAGTCTTAGATGCGGGAGTGAGAGGTAGTTATCAGGTTGGAGTTGAAGCGACAGTCACCAGCAGAGCGGAGGGGACGGGAGGGAGGGAATGTGGATGGAGATAAGGGAGGAGAGGTAAGGAGCAGTGGAGGAGGAGAGAGTTGTGGTGAGGAGCTTGAAGAGAATTCTGAAAGGGGCAGGAAGCCAGTGTAGAGATAGACAGAGAGGGGAGGTGGAGGCAGTGCGTTGGGAGAGGACGATGCGTCTGGCTGCAGCATTTAGTATAGATTGTAGGGGTGCAAGACGGACCAGGGGGAGGCCAGAGAGGAGAATGTTGCAGTAGTCCAGACGGCAGATAGCAAGAGAGTGAATGAGTGTTTTAGTGGCGTCTGCTGTTAAGAAGGGTCTGATGCGAGCAATGTTGCGGAGATGAAAGCGTCAGGACAGAGAGAGGGCGCGGATGTGGGGGGTGAAGGAGAGAGGAGGAGATGGTGGAGTCGTTCAGGGAGAGATCAGGGGAGGAGAGATAGATTTGAGTGTCATCAGCATAAAGGTGGTAGTTAAAGCCAAAGGAGTGGATGAGGTCACCCAGAGAGGAGGTGTAGAGTGAGAACAGAAGGGGACCAAGGACTGAGCCCTGAGGCACACCAATGGGAAGAGGAGTAGTAGGGGAGGAGGAGCTAGGGGTAACAGAGAAGGAGCGGTCTATCTATCTATGCTAATATTCTGCAGTATGCAGCCCTCCATCTGAAACTAGTGGACCTTTCCTAACTCCTTTTTACCAGATGATAATCAGCACACTGGAGAATCCTGGCTTAGATGATTATTACAAGAGTCCTATTGATTAAAATTCAGTGAAAAAATTTTTGGGGGGTCAATTATCACTGAAAAGTCAATTATTACAATTTCTGAAAACATTTTCAGATTTTTAATAATTAGAAAAATAAAAATAAACAAAGGTGTAACTAACAAAATGGGAAAATTAGAACTCTTCTCTCTTTTACACATAAACTATATGTACCCAAAAACTAGGACATTTACTAACATCCACTTCTAAATTTCCCACCACATGTATCTTTTTCAGTAGTATGGCAGAGGCACTGGGAGATAATGGGAGATATGTTTGTTTCTTTCTTATGCATTTTAAATCTCCAGGAAAGTTGCTGTTTGTCATTTCAGGTTTGCTAGTAGCTTGCTAAGGGTTCCTAGGGTTGTGGATAGGAGAGAGAGTGCAGTTTCCATCATCCAGGCTCATTGCGGGTCTTCATGGCCTCCAGTCTAGGTTAGGCTGATTAGGAGTTGCGCCTGTCAGTAGTGATGGAATTACTGGAGACAATGCTGATCTCCAGACGCCAATCATGAAGAGTGCACTTCCCCATTGTATCCAATAGTTCAGGGCCGTCACTGAGCCTGCAGCCTCTGACGCTCATAAGATGCAGGAGCTGCAGATTATTTGCAAGTAATCTGGGGCTCCTAAGCATGAGCAGCATAGATGCTATGGATAAGCGATGCAAGGAGCTCAGGGGCAGTCTCTCACCCTGCAGTTTCCAATCATCGCATCGGAAGCTACAGGAGGAGGGACCAATACCCTGAGCTCCGTGCATTCATTTGTTGGGGACCTGAGGTCACAGGAGAGCCCAGGGGTGGCAACATTTACCTGGCCTCCGGGAAATTTCTATGAAATTAAGCCACTGCCTGTGAGACACAAGTAAAAGGCTGTACCTGGTGAGCAGGACAGACGCCTGCAGAGAGAGACTGCTACTGTATCAGCAAGTGCAGTGTATTTTGTATTCATTTTAGCAAGAGATTCCCTATGTATGGACCGGATTCTCACTGAAGAAGCAGAGGCTTCTTAGGTGCGTAAGTGGCCGATTTTGCCCACTGGGTATGTGTAGTCATTGAGACTATGCAATCTATGTAACCCTTAGGCACGTAGGAGAACTACGTATGGTTTTTACAGACCGCACATAGTTTTTTACGTGAAATGAGCCACGGCAGCCTCTGGGTATAATTAGGTAAAGTGGTTGGGGGAAGGATGTAGATTAGGCTGGGGAAGAGGGCTGGGGATTATCCGTGCATTTTTTCCCTGCTTAAGAGTTAAAATACGCACTGTGACTTAAGGCTGTCTATAGCACTCAGAAGTGTCATTAGGCACCTAAAAATGGTGGTGGAGCGGGGGGAGTGGACCAGAGAAGTACGTGCGGATGCATGTGTAACCACACCTACGGATCACACACTTGAGTGTAAATCCAGTCCTATTTTACAGCCAGACAGGCCTCAATTTATTGTTATATTTTCTTTTGTTTTCCAGATGGCAAATAATACTATCTGTGACTATATGTACCAAGACACTGGACTGGCGCGTTATTTTTTGTCTGCTACATATGAAAGTGCTGCTGGTTACTCGAGGAGACATCAATTCACACCTGATCTTGCAACATCAAACAATCAGTATACAGGAGGATGGTCACATTTAGTCATCTGCAGTCACGTCTGTCGCCAAAGACATTGTTATCATCAGACATTCATTATTTTCCAGAAAACAGCTTGCTCAAATCATCCCCATCTCCTGAACCCTTCCTAAACACGTTCCTAGCCAGGCTGTTCCCAATATAAACATAAACTAGTTTCTCAGTCTGTGAACATTCTATAAAACCCAGTTGTTTGCCAAAGAGGCTTGTGCTTTAGTAAGTTTGGCAGAGGAACTTGCCAAAACTAAAGGTGACCTCTGTCGGCAGCCAGATTGAAACACCCTCATAGAAAAAAGTAAAACAAAAACAGCGCTTTCTGGCACCTGCCCTGGCTGCAGAATGTAATCAGGACTGGAAAAGGGAGAGGTCTCCTTCTGGATAACTGACTGTACATGTACCTGAGCTGGGTAATGGCTGCATTGCCAGGATAATCTCACTGCTTACCCAGACATTGCGATATCCTTGAGTGGACAGGGTGTGGACTGAACTTTACATAATATCGTAATAAGCCAACTCTCGCTGGATGGAGCTGTTATTGTTATTGAGCTTGAACATAAGAGGAAACTTACACCTGGGCCAAGCTACAGTGAATTGCAGGGGAGGCAAACTTTACCTGTTGTAAACAGTATTAGAGTTAAGAAGTGATGTCTCCTACTCAAAGTCTAAGGGCTAGCTTTACTCAACTGCAGAAAAAAGGAAAAATGGAGATGTTGGGTCAGATCCTGACCTACGGGCACCAGAGGTCAGTGCGGCCGGCATGGTGTACACCCCCTGCACTCCCTGCTGTCGGTAGGAAATCTGGACACTTAAGGGACTTAAGGCATGGTTCCGCAGTGTCTCCACACATGGGCAGTGTATCACTGGGCGTGCGCAGTACCTATTCTCCCGCAACGGAACACAGCTGCATTCTGTGCAGAAATCAGCTTGAGATACACATGGAGGGACGTTTTGGCTTTTAAATCGTAAAGTAAGGGCTGAGTTTAGCCCTTACATACATTCCTCCATTTTGCATGCATGGAGATACATGCAGAAGAGTTAAAGTTGTCCCCGGGACATGGATTCACTATTGGCTCGTAGGAGAGGAGGGAGTGTCCTGCTCTCCTATATGTGGTAACATGAATCAGAAATTCTGAGCAGAGGTTATGTACGAAATTTCCGGATCAAGCGAAAGCTCTTAATATCGTGCAGAGGAATCTTTACTGAAAGAGTAATGTGACCCCAAAACCAGCAGCAGGCTAACAGTCCTTTTTGTATCTACAGCAGGGTACATTGCATAAGCAATGTATAAGTGCTATGGTTCGGTTTAGAATGACGTTGGATATAAGCAAAATGACGGCTATCCTTTCTATTTATTAGATAACAATGTAGGAACAGAAGGGGAGTTAGGAACGACGTGGTAGTTTTGCCGCTATCCCACCGCTACCACAAGGAAAGGTGAGTTTCCTCTCCAGGGTGCGGGGAAGGGAGGGTTAGGGTCAGGCTGCAGGGAAGGGAAGGTTAGGGTCAGGCTGCGGGAGAGGGAGGGTTAGGGTCAGGCTGTGGGGAAAGGAAGGGTGAGAGAGGAGGGTTAGGATTAGGGTTAGAATTAGGGGAATGGTTAGGGTAGTTTTTTTCCCTTCCGTGGATCGATTGCTATGCCTCAGAGGCACTTTGAAACTGGCTGGGAGAAAACGGCCCTATCGATATAGGCAGATCCACATCCGTTATGCAACCCCTTTGCTTAAGTACCCTGTGCGCTCCAACTGTCAGGAGACCAGTGACACACGGAACCAGCACAACCGATGCTGCATTCTGAGCAGGCTCTGACGGTGGGGTGCAAATGGCGTAATCGGCGTAATCTATGCTAATCATGCAGTAGAGGCTGGGCTAAGCCCTTAATTACAATGCAGCATTACACACTGGCCCCATTTTACATGGAGTGAGTGCATAACATTTAAGGTAGGGGGTCAGAGCACGGAAGGTCCGTAAGTGCAAGAGAAGTGTATTATCCGCCGCGCACAGACTTTCGTACCTCATGCATGTAAGTCCCTGTACTAATGGACTGCTGTGCATGTCATCAGAATCATAGAAACATAGAAAGTGACGGCAGATAAGAGCCACATGGCCCATCCAGTCTGCCCAGTTGTTTATTTAAAACTATACTAACCCTAGAATTTATTTATCCTCAATTTAGTTTGAGATTTAGGATATCCTTATATTCACCCCAAGCATGTTTTTGTTCTACTGTGTTAGCCTCAACCACCTCAGATGGGAGGCTATTCCACTTATCTATCACCCTTTCAGTGAAGTAATTTTTCCGCACATAACTTCTGAATCATGCCCTCGTGTTCTAATACACCTCTTGAAAAATGTCACACTCCTCTAGCCGGTCACAACCCTTGATATATGTGAAAGCTGCTATCATGTCCCCCCTCTCCCTTTTCTACTCCAAGCTATACATGTTTAGTTCCTCTAGTCTTTCTTGGTATTTGTGACACAGGTCATGAACCATTTTAGTTGCTCTTCTTTGCACATTCTCTAACGTATTTATGTCTTTCTGGAGATATGGCCTCCAGAACTGAACACAGTATTCTAGATGAGGTCGTACCAACAATTTATAAAGGGGCATCACTGCTTCTCTCTTTCTGCTGCTAATTCCATCTGACTTGGCTTTTCTCATTGCTTTGTTACATTGCTTGGCTACCTTTAGTTCACATGAAATAATGACTCCTAGATCCCTTTCCTTCAGGGTTGCCGACTCTCCCGGAATGTCTGGGAGACTACCAAAATTCAGGCAGTTCTCCCACAATCCCTGGAATGCCTGCAAATCTCCCACAAGGGACTTGAGGCTTGTAATTTATTGAAAACCACGGCCTCAAGTCCTGCCCCGTCTGGCAACACCAGTATGTAGTGTTTCTAGGGACAGGGAGGGACTCGATAACGCATTTTGCGCACCAAGCCCCGTCCCATCAAAGCTTAAAAAGGATCATTAAAAGGAGAGGGGCTGGGCTTAATTATACAATTTGCATAAATTTTGTCTTTAAGCCCCACCTCCTGCAGGCATCTTTGGCTTCCCTCCGGAGAGAAGCTGTTAAAAGTCAGTAACCCTACTTTACTTTGCTCCTCATTAGTTTCTAATCTAGTGCCATTAATGATATATTTAGCTTTTGGGTTTTTGTTCCAAATGCATGATTTAGCATTTTTTGGCATTAAACTGCAGTTGCCACACTCATGATCATTCCTCCAGTCCACCTAGATCATCCTTCATTTTGTGTACCCCTCCTGGCGTGTCTACCCTGTTACATATCTTTGTGTCATCCGCAAAAAGGCATATTTTCCCCTCGATACCACAGACAGTATCACCTATAAAGATATTAAATAGCGCTGGTCCAAGTACAGAACCCTGGGGTACTCCACTGGTTACATTAGCATCCCCAGAAGCCATTCCATTTACTACAAACCTCTGTTGTCTAACCTGTAACCAAGATCGTATCCATGCAACTATCTTTAAGTCCAATCTTATTTAACAGTCTGTGATGTGGCACAGTGTCAAAAGCCTTACTAAAATCTAGATAAGCTATGTCTACAGCTCCCCCTTTATCTAATGCTTTACTGACCCAGTCCAAAAATTCAATAAGATTTGTTTCACATGATCTTCCCCCAGTGAATCCATGCTGCTTGGGATCCTGTAAGTTTCTGGATTTAGGATACTGTACAATGTGTTCCTTTAACAGTGTTTCCATCAATTTCCCTACTACTGATGTTAGACTCACTGGTAGGTAGTTTGACGCTTTTTCCCTACTTCCACTTTTATGCAGAGGGACGACATTTGCTATTTTCCAGTCCTCTGGAATTACCCCAGTTATTAGTGACTGATTGAATAATTCAGTTAATAGTTTTGCCAGCACCCCTCTTTTAGAAAAAAAGAGTTTTTTAGTATCCTCGGATGTATCCCATCTGGTCCCATTGACTTGTCCACTTTCATTGGGATCTTGTAAGTTACTGGATTTAAGATAGTGTACAATTTGTTCCTTTAACAGTTTTTCCATCAATTTCCCTACTATTGATGTTAGACTCACTGGTCGGTAGTTTGACGCTTCTTCCCTACTTCCACTTTTATGCAGAGGGACGACATTTGCCATTTTCCAGTCCTCTGGAATTACCCCAGTTATTAGTGACTGATTGAATAATTCAGTTAATGGTTTTGCCAGCACCCCTCTAAGCTCTTTTAGTATCCTCGGATGTATCCCATCTGGTCCCATTGATTTGTCCACTTTCAGCTTTGAAAGTTCTTTTAATACCTGCTCCTTAGTGCAAGTCCTTTCCCCTCTCTTCTCTTGTGAATATTGAACAGAAATACTTGTTAAGATGATCTGCTATAGCCCTTTCACTCTCAACAAGACTCCCACTCCTTGTTTTGAGCCTTACTATACCCATGAACATGAATATAGAAAACAATATACAATTTATAATAAAGGTTATTGAAGTAGTTTGAACCTAAACTGTACAACAAAACAACAAAATAACCAAACACAGTAGACAGCAGCACAGGTTAGGACCCAGCTCCTGTGGGGTTCAAAGTCTCCCCTGACAATGCAGCAGTCAGGCTCAATAAGGAAAGCTTGGCCTATAACTAAGCCTAACGGGTCCCTCTCTTATCACAGTAACTGACTGAACTAATAGGATTATGCTGAAGAACCCTATAACTGGGGGACCAGATGCTACCTGCTTGCCCGGGGTAATGAGACTGCTCTCTAAATCTGTCTACAAGTAAACACAAACCAACTCAATGGGCTGAAATCATCTGTGCTGCTGTTAGCATACCATTGTTCTGATTGGCTACAAATTGTTCTAGTTTCACTCCCTTCACACCCCACATGTTCTTGTTTAACCCTCTCTAAAGAACACACAATAGGGATTCTGGGCCTGATCCATATTTAAGAGCAGTTTCTGCATGCACAGAGGTGCTAAAGTCCACACACTAGAGCTCAGCGCACCCCCGAAATACTTTCCTCTCACGTGCGGATTTTAGCGGACTTCCGTGTCTATAAACCTCCCTTAACTTCTCTACGGAACAACCTGATGTATGTAAGGGCCTAAGCCAGCCCATACGGTATCATTTAAATACCTCCCCTTGCCCACATTGCGTATCCTGGCCCGTTACGGAGTGGTCATGCCTTGATCTACAGAACTCTGAACGTATGGAAGCCGGTTCCGTATGTTCAGTGTTTAGATGCGCAACATCTGCGGTGCACTCACACAGCCTGACTTGTACACGCCACATGCTTAAGTCGGCCAACGTTATCAATTATGGATCAGGCCCTCTGACCCTAGTAAATTATTCTAATAAACGCTGTGCTATTCACTAAAAAATAATCACAATTACTCTATAAACCTCCCCCAGTCTCTATCTTCTCACTGGAAAGGTTCCTACGTGATCTTGGTTACAGCTTAACCACAATTTTTGTAATACCAGGAAATGTATAATTGATTAGAAGACGTTATACCCAGGAAAACCTACACATTATCTTAAATAAATACAACAGACAGCTCAAAGTGCATGCGAATATGCAGACATTATTATCTTAAACACAGCTAGATATACTAATAAGAAAACAGCTGCAGACACAATTCATACATTCTTTATCATGAAAGGACAAATCTATAGAAAATTATCATAAGCACCATGGGGTAGATCCTGAACAACGTTTGCAGTACGTTTGTTCGCGTAGCGAATTTTCGCGTACGTAAATTCGCTACGCTACCCTTAACACACCCCCTGCACGGACGTATTTTGTGAAAATACGCTACCCAAACCCTACCTTAACTTTTCCATACGTAACACAATACGTCCGCTAACGGGCGTACAGACTACGCGAACGTACGCAGCTTAGCACGCCCATACTGTACACTTTAAATACCCCCCCCCTACTTCACGTAATTCGCACGTATTCTTCGCTAACGTAATTTTGGCACGCCCACACGTAATTACTTACGTTCGCAATACGTGAATTATCCTTACGTTAGAAAATACGCTACGCTAATGTGCGTATTTTCTGCGGTGCGCATGCGCAGTTCGATCAAAACTGCGAATTTACGTGTATACCACACGTAAATTCGCAGAAAAACGTAGAGCAGGATCTGCCCCCATGTAATAAAAGGAAACAAAACTCAACGTGAGACTCCAAAGACATCCAAACATCTGTCCCCCTAACAAAGCCTAAAGCTGGCCACACACAAGAGCGATTATCGGCCCAAACGCACAATTATCGTGGATTGGGCCAAATATCGCTCTAGTGTATGGTGCAGATTTTTTTTCTAAATGGCGATAAAACCTTTCAAAAACGCTAGAGTCCGATTATCGCATCTTATGGAATTCCTGATTGATAATTGGACCCTAGCTGCGATTTTTGGAGGTACCTAGTGCTCTGCCCTCTCTCCCTCTGTGTAAACTGACTGTTGGACAGACATTTAACACAGAAGGACAGAAGCAGAGAGGGCAGAGTGCTGCAGAACCCCACACACTGACAGGCTGCAGCGCTGTGTTCTCTCTCCCACTGTCTGGGTATACAGCGCTGTGTACCCAGACAGAGGGAGAGGGAACACCACGCAGCAACCCGTGATTGTGATCTTTTTCCATTGATAATTTTTTTTTTGCAGACAACCAATAAGCTGGCTGCATGGGTCTTCTGACAAGATTTACAGGAGACCTAGCCAATCGGAGAGAGACTGCAGCCAGCCAATAGATTATTGCCCCCAGCCTCTTCTAGTGTATGGTGCCAATATCGGGACCTTTCCCCAGGAGAAAATCGTCCCGTTTATCAGCCATACATAAGGAGGTTGACTGGACATTAATAAGGAAGGTGCAAGAAGGTTGGCTGGACAAACAAGGAAGGGGTAAAAGACTGGCTGGACACACAACAGGAGAGGCAGAGGGCTGGCTGGACATACAAGGAGGGAACAGCATGGCTGGCTGGACACACACACAAGGAGGAGGGGTTTGGATGGCTGAATAGACACACAAGACGGAGCAGTGTGATGCAGGATTGCACTTGTGATCTATTATCATTTATATGTTGAAATGTTTGTGTTTCTCTTAAAGCTTATAATATTTAAAAGTTTTGGTTACATTTTTATTCCTGTAAATGGGTGGGTAGAGGCCCCTGTGCATTGCTTTGCCCAGGGCCAACAATGCTGT
Organism: Limnodynastes dumerilii; assembly: GCA_011038615.1. NCBI lineage: Eukaryota > Metazoa > Chordata > Amphibia > Anura > Limnodynastidae > Limnodynastes > Limnodynastes dumerilii. Next base: position 610,439 of record WWET01000552.1, on the reverse strand, counting down.
TAAGACAGCCCTGGGCAGAGTTTGCCTTCCTCATGGCAAAACCCTGCAATGGAGGCGGGGTTTGCCATGCTAATAAGGCATAGGGGGCGGTATTATATAGATCTGTGTTCGTGTGGACACAGATCCATGCAGTAAAGATAAGGTTGTGTTATGGACACGGAAACATCTAGAACTCTGCACAGCAGAAGGGAATTGCCAGAGGAGTTTACCCCCACCCCCACCCCCTCTTCCATGCACATATAGAAAGCGTGTGGGCATCCACAATCACTGATATAATTTCAGCTTCATATAAGGAAATATTAAAGTAGAAGAACATAGTAGAGAAATAGAAATAATAAATGCATTACTGTAGTCATTTAATGCAGGTCCTCTAATTAAATATAACTATATACATGTATTTGCCAAATCCTTAGTAATTCATAGGAAAAGTACTTAGAAAAGTGCAGTCATACCCCCACTTTATGTGCCCCACTGAATTACCCCAGTCCTTTTTATGTCCCACAGTAATACCCCTTTTATTGTAATGCCCAACTGTAATTACCCCAGGCGCTTTTATGCCCCACAGTAATCACCCCGGTCCTTTAAATGCCCCAAAAGTTCGGTGCTCCGAGGATCGATAGCAATGCCTCATCGAGTCATATGCAATCGAAATCCCAGCCAGTTTAGCTGTCCTATCGAAAAAGGTCCGTTCTTTCCGGGGACTCATCCGGCGCAGCTATAGTCTGGTCCGTGAAGCGGCGGGCCTTGGAGATACAGTGAAGGGGACGTCATCTGGGAGGACCCAGGTGCACAAATACCACTGGTTTGTTCTGACGCAAAGCAGGGGAATCAGATGTCACTCGTGAAATTAGACAGGACAGCTAGGGTGTGTTATACAAGATTATTTTACAACCTGTACTATTATAGATGTGCTCTCCTAATTCTTTAATCCCTATAGGCCACAAATTTACCCCTCTCTGAGTTTATAAAAATGACATGATGGACTGCCTTAGAAATCTTTCTGCAGGACGCACAAGGGAATAGGCAGGTAGGGGCTGAACGGTGTACGTCATTGAGGTACCTGGGATTAATGATCTGTGAATAAGACCTATGGACATTAGCCATGAGGAGGAAGCTTGGGCAGCTGGTAAACCCCACAAACTATCCCAAGTATTTGGCAATCCATTGTAACAAAGACGAGTCATTCCTCTACCTCCTCCTCTACCATGCCTCACAGCTGGGGCATTCAAACACTGTGAATGGCACTACTAAGATAGGACATACAATATTTAATCTCTTGTCATGTACAGAGTGAAATGTGAGTCTACCAATAATTAATGCAATAGGAAACCTCTGCTATTTAGTGAGAACATAAGCCTTATTGTCAAGAGACTCGCATGTGATTTATAGCTCAGATTAAAATCATTTACGTTTTAGTTATAAAGGTAATAGTAAACATTTTTAGAACCTTCTCTAGAGCAAATTATATCTGCTGAAATACTCTGTTCTGCTGTGGATCTGCTGCAGCTGCAGTTTACTACTACTGATTCAACAGGCTGCAGGATATTTGCATAGCTCAAGCAATAAATTCAATTATTTCTTTTATCGAGAAAACATGGTGCGTTAATGGTCCTTGAAAGGGGGGTTGATGAGTGGAATTACCTCCCATATGAGGTGGTAGAGGCAAACAGTAGAACAATATAAACATGCTTGGGATAAATATAAGGATAGCATAAATCTTACACTAAATCTAAGGTCAAAGAGGGTCTTTGGTCAGTATGGTTTAAATATAAAATGGGCAGATTGGAAGAAGCTCTTATCTGCATCACAGGTGCAAGGTCAATTTAATCGGTGAAAACAGAACTGGAATTAAGAGGCGAAATTTTGAGTTGCGGTTACAGGTATGAACGGTCGGATTGCGATAATGATACAGTCGTTAGCTGAATGGCGCCTGTATCCTTGCCAAAACGCTTGGCAAATAGAAGACTGCTAAACTAACCTAATTCCACCCATTCCGAATAATGACAGGTGGTTAGGGTTACGGCTCAAGAAGGGAGGGTCAGGGTGAGGCTGCAGGATGTGTGTGTTAGGGTAAGGCTGGGTACACACTGGGGCTTACCAGTCACACAATGAAAAAAGCATTTCACCAGATATCTTACCAGTCTTTTGAAAGGGTCTGTGATCTTTTGATTTGATCTTTTGGAGCTCCAGATCAGCCATCAACCATGGAAAGAAATATTTGTATTTTTTTTTTTTGCAAGTGTGCACTGTGCCTATTAGGAGAGCTTTGGACCATACACACTGCTATGGTATCTGGGGAAACGGCTTTTTGATTGTGTGATTGGAAATATTATCTGCTGAAAAGCCCCAGGGTGTACCCTGCTCTAGGGGTCAAAGAAGGGAATGTTTAGGGTTAGGACTAAAGGGGAAGGTTAGGGCTAAGCTGCAGGAAATGGATGGTTAGCGAAGAGTTAGGGTTAGGGTGAAGGGCTTACTTAACACCACAGAAATATTTCAGGCTCTGGGATTTGCAGCACTGCCATTCAACTGCCCTGGGTTATCTATACATAGATTAGAGCCACTATGTATTCAGAACCTTTGGTGATGTAATATTCACCATTGTGGTTCTCCTATACACATACATTTTAATCTCAAATTTATTTAATAATATTTAGCTGTCACAGACATATTAAAATTTGTTGCTTAATATGTCATAGAAGATGGATTGTCAAATGGTTTTGTAAACATTATATATCAGCATTTTTCCATTTGGGCAGTTTAGTAAATTTAGCCCTAAGAATTACTCCATAACTTCACTTTCCAAAATTAAAGCCGAATTCCAGGTACAGACTCCTAGGGGTCCCAATACCCCCATATGACAAAAGTGGCACAAGAGAAGAGAACCCTGGCCACAGCATAGCTGTTAGCGTTTCCCTATATGAACAGGCTCAAGACAGCTAGACTGAAGGTTTTGGGGGGTAAGATATTTAATGTATTGTATAAATATACCCATCTTCTTGCAGTCTCCTCATATGTCTTGTCCTCCTACATTTTCCACCCTCTTTGCGTTTTGCTTAACCTACCCTTAGTATTAATTGCTTTGCAAATGTTTTCAATAAAACAAATACAGTGATGGGAAAAAACCCATAAATAAATAAAGTTCTTGGTTACAAGGAGAAGGTTTTACAAGAGGTAATGAAGGTAAAGGTCACATCTACCGGATTAACTGCCCTTATCCAGAGCTGAACCTCATACCCCTTTCATGTCACATTCGTGTCTCAGAATGACATTTTACCAGATCATATTTTATGAGCCGTCATCTGCCAGGATTTATGAATAATGGGAAAATAAATGTATTTATTGTTCTGCATTATTGTGTAAATAGTGAGAGAGCAGTTACGGTTACCCTGAATATGTATGCTTTCCTGCAATGGTATTAATCATGGGTCACGTCATGAAAGCATGACTGCGCCTCCTTTCTATATGTAACAATAGAGGATACTTAGGGAGCCGATCCTACTCCTATTTTTTTGGGTGTAAGTGCTTCCTCCTAAAACCCTGCAGCAACTCAGGGCTGAAGTAAGTGTAAGATGGAGGAGATTGTCAATCAATAAACGCCAATATTCTTAGTAAGAACACAGCCCTGCACACCTAAAATATATTATAAATGGATGAGGTGCACATATTATCTGTAGCGGGTTAACACCTTCACTGCGCACAAAGGGCTGGATCCAGACTTAAGTAAGTGCTTGAAATAAGTTACTCCTGGGCTAAACCATGTTGATTGCAGGGAGAGTCAAGTTAATTGTATTCTTTGCATGCAGGGATATATCTTTGAATTGCTTACTGCACACAGATACTGACCAGCTTTACTATCAC
>WWET01000552.1:574128-588414 GCA_011038615.1 Limnodynastes dumerilii | reverse complement strand
CATCAAATAAAATAAACGCACCAGAAACGCTCTGTACGATTATTTGATCTTTCAGCATGTTTGATTTAAATCGATATTTTAAGGGAGCCAATCAGCAAGCTGAATGGCTCCCTATCCTTGTAATAGACGCTGCTCCTGAGTATAACGCTGCAAATAATCGCTCCAGTGTATGGTACAGATCAATTTTTGAAACATCAAATAAACGCACCAGAAACGCTCTGTACGATTATTTGATCTTTCAGCATGTTTGATTTAAATCGATATTTTAAGGGAGCCAATCAGCAAGCTGAATGGCTCCCTATCCTTGTAATAGACGCTGCTCCTGATCTATGTATAAAGCTGCTCTGACAGCTTGAAGTATAACTTCAAAGCTGTCAGAGCAGCATAGTGCATAGATCTGCAGCAGAGTCTATTGCAGGGAATAGTACAGAGAGGGACCAGCCGAACCCGCGCTTCACACAGCGCGGATTCGGCAGATCCCTATCTGTACTACTTCCTGCAATAGACGCTGCCGCAGATCTATGCACTATGCTGCTCTGACAGCTTTGAAGGTAGGTTTCTAAGCTGTCAGAGCAGCTTTGCACATGGCTCTGCAGCAGGGCCATAGAGAGCGCTGCCTCACCCCTCCCCTCTTCTGCTAGGATTATCGGTCCCAGCAGATGAGGAGTATGGTGCCAATAACAGGACATTTCCCTAGCGATAATCGTCCTTGTGTATGGTCAGCTTTAGTGTCAGGAACACGTAATGATTAATATCTGAAATGTACAATATTGTCCAGAACAGATATGATTACTATCTGAAGTATGCAAGAGTTCATCACCTACTTGTTAATTATTGGTAAGAACAAAGACATTTAATCAATGGCATTTGTCACCTCAAGGATTCTGGCTAAATGGCACATGCTTAGAGTCTAGTCACAGGAAAGGAAACTGGTTATATAACATTCACACATAAGGGGAGCTTCAAAGCTTCCAAAAGGTCTGTTTGGCTGCAAATCACTCTGGAAGGTCTCTGGAAGACATGCAGTGATTTGACCAATACCTGACAGTAGGATCAAAGCAGTGTTCATATTTTGGGGAAATTCATACTTTCTCATATTTGTGGAATTCCCAAACGTTAGAGGAATATGACTATTGCTCCGGTTGGCAATACTTAGAATTTTGGAGTCGGTGGCATATTTGGAAGGGGCCTTAATAAGCCACACAACATGTGTGTATCCTAACTAGATAGTGTTTGGTAGCTAACTGTCCGTCGTAAATTCAGGGATGTGAATATTCTGTCATACACTCAGGGATGTGAATATTATACTTGTATCAGTGGTACAACCACTGATAGGCAGAAATATGGTTTCATCCTTTAGTTATTAAAATCATTGGGGCAGGTTCCAGAAGCTCAGACCAGCCCTATACTGAGGTCACAGCCGGCTAACCAACCACCTCTCCTTGCCAGGGGAATGAGAGATAGACTGATAAGGTACCTTTAAATATGGAATCAGCCCAGGGCTGAGGGTGGTTCCTTGTGGGGTCCAGCTTGCAAGTCTGGGGGAATTGTCCATTGTTCTGCTAAGCCCCTAGTAAACAAGTAATCTCAACAGGTGATTATTTTTCTCTTTTGTTCCCTTTTTATTTTAGTATGTCTTTTTACATTGTTTAGTCCTGTAACCTTTTATTGTTAAATATCTTTTTTTCATGTAAATAAGCATTGTACCTTTTTGTAGAATAAATCTTTCATTTATTTGCCTTATTCATATTTGGCCTGAAAGCCCTACTCTCTGAAGAGACTTGATTGCTTGGCTACTACTGATAAGGGAAGTAATTCACGAGGCGATCATTCCAATAACAGAGGTCATTCATCCAGGGGGATTTATAGAAATAAGGTCACGGGGTGATAGTTTCGTTCATTGTGTTATAGCTTTGTCCAGGTTTGCGTTAACCTTTAAAAGTGGGTGGTGGCAGTGAATATTTGGGGTAAATATAGAGATTTACCATAATAGAAGTGGATGGTGTTAGAATATTAATGTGGATTTAATTTGCTAGGCCCCCAGGTAAATGTAAATTTGGGTTTCCAAGTCAGGGATTCTGACGTAGGTGGTCCGGGTTCCTGACGCTTAGCATTAAAGTTAAAAATACAAAAATTGCAAGTATGCATTGATGCGCTTCCGTCTGCACATTCATCAGTAGAAGATACGTGCAATTCAAGGTCCTATTTTTAGGCGGAGATGCGCAGCCTTGAATCGGCCGTATTTAAATTTATTTGCATATCCGCCTTGTGCCCACACACAACTCTGAATCCGATCCCTACTGTTTATCTGCTTCTCTCCTTTCTGGTGGGTCCGTGCATGCAAAGCGCGATACAAAAGACAGATGTAACAGTACCTCTGGATGACTATGCAAGTACGACACCTGCCTTACGGACTCACAGTAAACTCTACACGGACACGTGACCATATATACACTGTGCAAATAATATATACTGGAAATGGAGGTCAGGAATACAGCAAGCCCTTCTCTCGCCTGGTGAATGAACCAAAACATTATCAAAGAAAGAATTGAGATGATAAACAAAATTATGATGACATTTTTTTTTACTGTGTATTTAAAATATGTTACGCCTATACATTTCTCCAGCAGCGATTTCATAACTATGGTATATTGCATTTGAAGTATGAAATTCTGATGCAAGTGTCAGAAATAGGTCATGGAGCGTCAGCTCGCTGGACTTAGACATAACCTCTGGCAGGTGCAAATTTTTAGCCGTAAACAGCGCTTATTTCCTGTGTTCGCCACTGGGTTGCATGAACATGCTCTTACTGTACACTGACTACGGGCCTCCACCTCTTTCCTCCCGCAACACTTCTTTTAGAATGCATTTGGGCGCCGCTCAAGTTGTATTCGGGACTGACACAGCCGTGATTGCATGACCATTGTTCCTGAGCATGCGTAGTATAAAATCACCCAGGCATGAGTACATGAGTTGGTGTACCCTCCTCTCTGCATTGGCTTCAGAGACAAAGAGCACTTTTTGCTAAGGTGGTACTAACTCTAAATAATGAGTCCCTATAGTGGTGTTAGGCGTATGCTCACAAGGGTGCGGTGTCTAAGCAGAGCCTGGTGTTTACTGGAGCTCTTGATGGTGGGGATAGGCTGGGCCGCAGTTCACTGGCAGGTCGCGGCCCCCCGATGGACACCTCCTATGCGTGTGGGTATGACACAGAGACAACGAGAGAGAAAAAACCCTAGTGGAACAGGACACCACAACGACAGACAGACATTGCAACTAACAGGGACTAATACTCACTCAAACAACCACGGAACAAACACAGACAACACACAGGTAAAGAACAAGGCAAGAACGGGACAACAAGAGAAACAATGGTCTAGATCAGGAAAGGTCACTCAACTATCAGTAAAAGGCAGCAAGACAGAGAAGAAATAAAAGAAACACTATAACCGGCAGGGCTGAGGTGCCCCTGCCGCTCTATTTACAGGGAGACTGGCCAATCAGGAGGCAGAGACTGGCAGAGTCAGCCTCCCTGACCTAATAGACCTAAAGAGAGGCGCCGGAGACCAGAGGAAGCGCGGGCTGGAAAGGAGAACATGGAAGCAGGTAAGCAGCATGTAACAAGTGGGTCATGTGACATGTGATTTTAAATTGAGAGCTAACACACTTGAGGCCCCCCTCTTAAAACTGCCAAAATAGCTTCAGTGGACAAACACCCCCTGTCAGCTGCTGGTCTCAGGCTGCTGTTAAACTAAATGGTTGTTCAATTCATTTATAGGTTATTATAGAGAGGTGCATGAAGAGCCGGAGAAAGTCTGCAGAGAAACAAAGGAAGAATGAAGGAAGAAAATGCCTTCAGCACAAATAATGTATAATTCAGTATTGATCTATGACTCACATGAACAGTAATTTTGTCAAACTCATGTTTAGTACATCAATAAAAGCTATCCACCTACTGTGCTAGCTTAACCTCAGATATCACACTACCTTATTATTGATATGCATTAATTAGTGCCATTAACTTTCAACTTATTTTCCCTTGTTATAGTTATTTCATGTATTTAACTTCTTTATCACTGTTTTCCACCTTGTTACTGGAATTATGTGTGACCTCATATTGTGTTATAAGCCACTTAATATCACTTAATGTCAATTCAAGATAACAGCTGAACTGTTTAAATTTTGATTGTCACAGATCCGTTGAGTTGACAAAAAGATCTTTAATAGACTGAGAGATTCATAAAATCTTGATGCAACTCCATACACGGGGCCAGATTTACTAAGCTGCAGGTTTGGAAAAGGGGAGATATTGCCCATAGCAACCAATCAGATTCTAGCAGACATTTTCTAGTATGTATTAGGAAAGTGAGAGCTACAATCTGATTGGTTGCTATCTCTACTTTTCCAAACCCACAGCTTAGTAAATCTGGCCCACGGACTGATTTATCTTTTAGATTTAATGAATTTCTCGGGGCTGGGTATAGAGAGCTGCAGAAAAGATTGTGTCACTGTACATACTCTTTTAATCTGTGACAGAGCGGCTGACATTCACAGACAGGATTAATTATGCAGCAGGAGAAGAAATGGAAAACCAGTTGCGAGAGCAGTACACACTTAAATGTAAAGTTATCGGCTATTTAGTGATCGGGTCTCCTGAATTTTGAGTAGCTATAAAAATCTGTGACCACACCAGGCAACCAGGAATGGATGTAACAGACCCTCCAACATGACCCATTCCATTAGGCACAATTTAATCTGCTTCTGAGCTTCCAACTGTCACTCGCCTGGTTTACATGAATTAACTGATATTTAAAAAACTGTCTCTTACACAAAGGTGGTTACCATAGTAACTGACGGATGGAAACTGAATAGCAGAGTATTTTGTACCTAATGGAATGGGTCATGTTGGAGGGTATGGATGTAACAGACAGTCATGTGAATGTTACTAGAAACAACACAACCAAATATTAAAATAGGCGCTGTTACACTAAGGAAACTTACATATTAAATAATAAGTAAATAAATAAATGTATATGAATAACTCTACTACTGGGTGTAGTCAAAGTAATAAACCGTTTCATTCAAACAGATATAAATATAAATTATTATTAAGAAAACTGGTTCCAGAAAAATCTAATATTATTGCATAATACCACTACATGCAAGAGATCACAGATGATCTAACAATCTCCTTATAGCAACATTTGAATAATTTATATAGTCATGTGATTGTACACGCTTATCCAGTGTCTGACCAATCGTTAGGTCAGAGATTAAATTGGACAGCTATGTGCCCAGATTTATGGGTGAAATGCGCTAAAAGCTCAATCCAAAAATCTGTAACAGATCTTCTATCATGTCCACAAAATGGCTCAGAATAGTCTCTTAGGGCCAGATGTACCAAGCTGTGGGTTTGGAAAAGTGGAAATGTTACCCATAGCAACCAATCAGATTCTAGCTGACATTCTCTAATATGTAACAGGAAAGTGAGAGCTACAACCTGATTGGTTGCTATGGGCAACATCTCCACCTTTCCAAACTCTCAGTTTAGTAAATCTGGCCCTTAATCTGTTGTTTTGCTAAATTATCTGTCAGTGTATGACCGACTTTCGGGCCACTAATCAGAACTTCTAACAAGACTATCTAACGAGCAACATCCTTGCCCCATACAAATCCATTTATTAACTCTTCAAACTCTTCAAAAGAACAGTAATTGTCTCTGTGTAGCTAATTGTCTGTGTCTACAATGGGGTTAATTGATTCTGGACTCTTACAGAAATAATTATCAACACTTTTATTGTGTTACTTAGTAGATAAAACAATGAAACATTTGTTTATCATTTTACACTATGGTAACCAAAGCTGTCAGCACACCATGATGATCAAAAAATATCTGTCTATTGTCTATAGATATTTATACTGTATGTGCTGTCATTCCAAACTCTTGTGTCATTCTAACTGCTAATTTCAGTCCTCTATGCATTCACGGCTGAGCCTTTTAAAACAAATAATGGTTTTACAGTCTCAACAGGGACAGTAAAACGATAGGTAATCTTATGAATGCATGACTATTTTTTTTTTATCAAGTCCCCAACCCTATAATAATTGTAACGTCAGAATAACATGGTTTGTAAAAGATTACCTTTAACATCACTTATGCAGAACTCTATCTAGATTCCTACACCTATAAGAGGGCAATCCTGAACTAATAACAAGAAATGGGTGAAGCTTCCTTTGTAAGGATGGTAACTTTACTAAGCTGCGGAAAAGTGGAGATGTTGCCCATAGCAACCAATCAGATTCTAGCTCTCGCTTTCCTATAACAAACTAGAAAATGTCAGCTAGAATCTGACTGGTTGCTATGGGCAACATCTCCACTTTTCCTTTCCTGCAGCTTAGTAAATATAGCTCCTTGCATGCATTAGTGTCAGAAATCGCTGCTGATGCATTTGTTATGTTATTTATACATTAAGCATTTTTTATCATTTTTTTTGTAGTTTTAGTGTATTATTGTGTTTGTACTATTCATTACATTTTTACAGTGTTGATGCCTAGTGGGTGGGTGGTATTATATCGTACAGTAAGGCATGCACAGAGATGCATTCGTAAGACTTAAGGTATTAAGGGCACTCATATCCTCTCCGCATGTAGGAATGCAGGGGGAGAGCCCTGTTCTCTTGCGTGTAGAATACAAAATCCGTATGTTAGCCTTCATAACGGAGACTAACATACGGATTAAGCCCTTCAGCCTGGATCAGGCCCGTTGAGCTGAGCTGTGTGCCGTACAGACTACAGTACATGCCGTAACTGGTTGCAATCTATAGGCAATGCTCTATGCACTGTTGGATTGCACGCAATCGGCACTAATCTTTCATATGCACCAGCAGTGCGCACGATACATGCTGATTTGCGCTCATCTCTATATCGGGCCCAAGCACCGCAGAGACTATAAAAGGAGGGACTGTGAGAGTCCTGAGAGATAGAAAGATCAGATGGGAGGAAAGACTTAGGGGAAGCAAGTATGAAACCAACAGACACAAGAAACACAAAGTGATCCCATAGGCAGGCGCGTAGGGAGGGTGGTTCCGGTGGAGCGTGAGCTCGGGGCGCGAAAATGTACAGGTGGCGCCACCTAATACACATAATTTGGAGGGGGAGCTGATAGAGAAATTATAAAGCAGGGGTGTCAAACTCAAATTCATCGGGGGCCGCATCAGCAGTTTGGTCCCCATCAAAGGGCCGGTTGTATCTGTAGGTCTATGTGTCCACTCTATGTGCCCAGCCATCTGCCCCCTTTTATAGTGCCCAGCCATGTGCCCCCTTTTATAGTGCCCAGCCATGTGCCCCCTTTTATAGTGCCCAGCCATGTGCCCCCTTTTATAGTGCCCAGCCATGTGCCCCCTTTTATAGTGCCCAGCCATGTGCCCCCTTTTATAGTGCCCAGCCATGTGCCCCCTTTTATAGTGCCCAGCCATGTGCCCCCTTTTATAGTGCCCAGCCATGTGCCCCCTTTTATAGTGCCCAGCCATGTGCCCCCTTTTATAGTGCCCAGCCATGTGCCCCCTTTTATAGTGCCCAGCCATGTGCCCCCTTTTATAGTGCCCAGCCATGTGCCCCCTTTTATAGTGCCCAGCCATGTGCCCCCTTTTATAGTGCCCAGCCATGTGCCCCCTTTTATAGTGCCCAGCCATGTGCCCCCTTTTATAGTGCCCAGCCATGTGCCCCCTTTTATAGTGCCCAGCCATGTGCCCCCTTTTATAGTGCCCAGCCATGTGCCCCCTTTTATAGTGCCCAGCCATGTGCCCCCTTTTATAGTGCCCAGCCATGTGCCCCCTTTTATAGTGCCCAGCCATGTGCCCCCTTTTATAGTGCCCAGCCATGTGCCCCCTTTTATAGTGCCCAGCCATGTGCCCCCTTTTATAGTGCCCAGCCATGTGCCCCCTTTTATAGTGCCCAGCCATGTGCCCCCTTTTATAGTGCCCAGCCATGTGCCCCCTTTTATAGTGCCCAGCCATGTGCCCCCTTTTATAGTGCCCAGCCATGTGCCCCCTTTTATAGTGCCCAGCCATGTGCCCCCTTTTATAGTGCCCAGCCATGTGCCCCCTTTTATAGTGCCCAGCCATGTGCCCCCTTTTATAGTGCCCAGCCATGTGCCCCCTTTTATAGTGCCCAGCCATGTGCCCCCTTTTATAGTGCCCAGCCATGTGCCCCCTTTTATAGTGCCCAGCCATGTGCCCCCTTTTATAGTGCCCAGCCATGTGCCCCCTTTTATAGTGCCCAGCCATGTGCCCCCTTTTATAGTGCCCAGCCATGTGCCCCCTTTTATAGTGCCCAGCCATGTGCCCCCTTTTATAGTGCCCAGCCATGTGCCCCCTTTTATAGTGCCCAGCCATGTGCCCCCTTTTATAGTGCCCAGCCATGTGCCCCCTTTTATAGTGCCCAGCCATGTGCCCCCTTTTATAGTGCCCAGCCATGTGCCCCCTTTTATAGTGCCCAGCCATGTGCCCCCTTTTATAGTGCCCAGCCATGTGCCCCCTTTTATAGTGCCCAGCCATGTGCCCCCTTTTATAGTGCCCAGCCATGTGCCCCCTTTTATAGTGCCCAGCCATGTGCCCCCTTTTATAGTGCCCAGCCATGTGCCCCCTTTTATAGTGCCCAGCCATGTGCCCCCTTTTATAGTGCCCAGCCATGTGCCCCCTTTTATAGTGCCCAGCCATGTGCCCCCTTTTATAGTGCCCAGCCATGTGCTTAAATTGTACAGTATGGGCGTGCTAAGCCCCGTACGACCAGCGTATCGGTGCGAAAATTCGTACGGTCGCTGGAAAAACTTAGGGTAGGGTTCAGCCGCCGTAAGTAGGTACAATCAATGGGAGTGTCATGGGCGTGAAAGTTTATACGCCCGGGCGATCATACGCTACGCTCGCGGGCGTAGGTCTGGATCAGGCCCAATAACACAAGCAACGCCCATAACTCAGGCAAGAGCACGGCGCTTGTGTGCGGCGGAAGTTACGCATCGGAACTCTGAATATACACAATTGGTTTCCGTATGTTCAGAGTTCCGTAAATTGATTACACGCATTGGGGGCGAGGGGAGGAATATAAATTGGGCCGTGTTAGGCCCTTCCATACAACAAGACGTTTCAAAGACGTTCCATTGGATGGGAGTGTCGGGGGGAAGTGCCCATCCTTACGTATGGAACTTATTTACACTGACATACGGAATCCACTCCGGCCAGCTGAGAGCAAGCCGTGCCTCATAAAAGCCAGTATCACAGCCCGGGGAGGAGGGATATACTAACCTAATGCATGCAAAATCTTGTCAATCTAATAAAAATAAGCTGATCTAAATATAGCCATTCATTGATGAAAAAAAATTCCTAACTCATTGCCCAGTATTTGGCACAGTCACAATACTCCAGAACCCATTTCATAACATTAGTATCGCATTAGAATGAAGAAATTCTAATGCCAGGGGGCAGAAAAGGTCATGGAGCGTCAGCCCCTGTGTCTAAGTTACTATGCACTGATCAGGGGCCTCCACACAGTACAAGTGGCAGAGCTGCGATTTGTGTTGAGGACGGGATCGCGAGTAATAGCGTGCGCTGCATTTCTGAGCATGCGCAGTGGGAGGGAACACAGAAACACGCTATGACATCAGCGGCCAGATTAACTAAGCTGCGGGCTTGGAAAAGTGGAGATGTTGCCCATAGCAACCAATCAGAGTTTAGATGACATTCTCTAGAACGTAATAGGAAAGTGTGAGCTAGAATCTGATTGGTTGCTATGGGCAAGATCTCCATTTTTCCAAACCCGCAGCTTAGTAAATCTGGCCCCAGGTGTATGGTCAGCTCCGGAATGAGCCCGGATATCTGATTTGTCCCATACAACTGCAATAAGTAACAATGTTTATGGCACTGCCTGGAATGGTGATATAGTCTTCTGTATGCTAAGATAAGACTATTTGTACTGTGTCATGACAGTTGCCTGTATTTAATAGCATATTTAAACTCACAGGGCAAGTCCTACAGGAATAAACAATTAGCCCTGCAGCTTAATCATGAAACTGTGTTCTCAGAGACAATGTTATAGCGTTTCGTAATCTACCAACAAAACTACACATTTACACAAACCCAGTACAAGATATAACAGATTAGGCAGTTATTCCTGTGGCTTTAATGCATGGAGATGATGTACAGTACATTTCTCATACATGAGGCCACCTAGCACACGCCTCCTGCTAGGGTAACTTGCTGTAAGGATGACTTCCTTGATTTTGGCAGGACAGTGGCTTTGGCAAATATATGACTTTATTTGCATAGATCATGATAATTCATGATCCATAATTCCATACCTGCGAGGGTAATTCACTCCTCTTCCACATTCAGCATTCCCGTACCCTGGACCCTACCTTAACCTTTGCGCACACATGTAAAACATAGTTACCAACTCTCCCTGAATATCAGGGAGACTCCCTGAAGTGTGGGTCATCTCCCTGACTCCCTGAAGTGTTGGACAATCTCCCTGATGCTGATTAAATTCCATAAGTCACTGCTATATGATGACAGAATGTAGAAACTGTGTCCTATTTCCCTGGATTGAGGCCTATGGAGACAGCCGTTTTTATGGAGGCCAAGATAGAGCTAGTGTGTAATAAAGGGGATGCAGTTCTCGGTTAGAAATAGCCTTAGTGCACAAAATGTCCTATTGGGGATGGCCCTATTTCCCAATAGCAGGTAGCTTAGGTTTAGGCAGTGGGACATGGATAGATAAAGTTATTCTGTAAAAATGGGGATGACTAAGGTTAGGTTGCCGTTCGATTTGTTATACCTGTCTACGGTTCCTTTGCGGTCTGAGCCCTGCTTATCCATACTACCTCCACTGGCATCGGTACATGGTACCAATACAGAACAGTGTCTAAGTGCTTTGTGGGGTGGCTCAAGAATCTGTGGGTTTCCACATGCGAATCATCTAATAATTATCTCAGCATTACTCAAGAGCATTTGCACAGAATCTATGTGAGTACAGATCGTTTGTTTCAATCGGCCACTCTCAGTTTTTCGTCTCGCTCTTAGGAAATTTACCACCACTCACCAATTTACCATCTGTTCCATTGTGGATTTGGACATATGTCACACTGTGAACTATTGTGAGTTGAGTTTACCATCCCTTACTGCTGCTTGGACTATTTTTTCTTCAATGTGAGTTTTTCAATTGTGGTCTTTATCATATTTCAGAACGCTGAAGTAGATCACTACGTTCCCTCTCCTTTTTGTGTTTTTATTTTTTATTTTTATGTGTTTTATAATAAACATGATATTTTATTGTCATTTAGTTTCAAAGAGTCTGTTGACATTGCTGGTGCTTTTATCCTCATTGTCTTTTGTATAAGGTTAGGTTGCAGGACAGTGAGGATTGAGGTTAGGTTGCTACAAACGGAAGGCTAGGGTTAGGCTGGAAATGGTTAAGCTGCTAGATAGGGAAGGTCGTAAAAAAAAAAAGTCTTTCTAACCGGCGACCAACGTTTGTAATGAAGGATTGCAAGAAAGTGCTTAACCAAGCCCTTACTGTGCAATTTAAATACCCCCTCCCACACGCTGGTCACCGCATTCTACCTATCAAATGGCCCAAAATGCGTAATCCAGAATCATTCATAGTGCCCTACGATGAAGAACCACCATGCAGCATGCATTCAGAGTGCGTAAATTGGTTGTCTTGTGTCATTCTGGATCCAGCCCATGGTGTAATCTGTGCTTCATTTGTCTCAATTTTTTTTTAAATTCACTTTTTGGACAGGTCAATATAATCAGATAAAAAACTATAAATAAAATCAATATTAACTAAAGAATTCCAAAGATAATAGAGAGTGACGCATGAACTAAAGACCCTTTCTATTCTACTTACTGTGTTTCCTTTCAGAGCCATAGCTAGAAATTTTAGCACCAGAATAGTGCCCCCTGAACCTGAATTCCATACCAATTTAACCTTAACCATTAACTGACTGGTGCCCCCTTAAGCTTTGCGCCCTGACCGGCCACCCACCCCTATCGCACACCCCTAGTTATGGGCCGGTTTCCCTTACTTGTCAGAACAGCTCCTACACCTTCACTTTTTCAACATTTTGTTATGTTACAGCCTTATTCCAAAATGGAATAAATGAATTTTCTGCCTCAAAATTCTACACACAATACCCCATAATGATAACATGAAAAAGTTTTTTTTAGATTTTTGGAATTTTATTAAAAATCAAAAACTAAGAAATCACATATACATAAGTATTCACAGCCTGTGCCATGAAGCTCAAAATTGAAAAATCGAGCTCAGGTGCATCCTGTTTCCACTGATTATCCTTGAGATGTTCCTACAGCTTAATTGGAGTCCACCTGTGGTAAATTCTGTTGACTGGACATGATTTGGAAAGGCACACACCTGTCTATATAAGGTCAGAGCATGTCAGAGCACAAACCAAGCATGAAGTCAAAGGAATTGTCTGTAGAACTCCTAGAAAGACTTGTCTTGAGGCACAAATCTGTGGAAGGGTACAGAAAAATCCATCATCCGTACATTGAAAAAATTCCGAACAACCAGGACTCTTCCTGAGCTGGACGGCCGTCTAAACTGAGCGATCGGGGAAGAAGGGCCCTAGTCAGCGAGGTGATCCAATGGTCACTCTGTCAGAGCTACAGCATTCCTCTGTGGAGAGAGGAGAACCTTCCAGAAGGACAACCATCTCTGCAGCAATCCACCAATCAAGCCTGTATTGTAGAGTGGCCAGATGGAAGCCTCTCCTTAGTAAAAAGCAAATGGCAGCCCGCCTGGAGTTTGCCAAAATACACCTAAATGACTCTCAGACCATGAGAAACAAAATTCTCTGGTCTGATGAGACGAAGATTGAACTCTTTGGTGTGAATGCCAGGCGTTATGTTTGGAGGTAACCAGCCACCGCTCATCACCAGGCTAATACCATCCCTACATTGAAGCATGGTGGTGGCAGCATCATGCTGTGGGGATGTTTTTCTGCAGCAAGAACTGGGAGACTACTCAGGATAGAGGGAAAGATGAATGCAGCAGTGTACAGAGACATCCTAGATAAAAACATCCTCCAGAGCGCTCTTGACCTCAGACTGGTGCGACGGTTCATCTTTCAGCAGTCTTTTAGCAGGACAACGACCCTAAGCACACAGCCAAGATATCAAAGGAGTGGCCTCAGGACAACTCTGTGAATGTCACTGAGTAGCCCAGCCAGAAGCCAGACTTGAATCCAATTAAACATATCTGGAAGATCTGATAATTGTTGTGCACCGATGTTTCCCATCCAACCTGATGGAGCTTGAGATGTGCTGCAAAAAGGAATGGGTGAAACTGCCCAATGGTAGGTGTGACAAGCTTGTGGAATCATATTCAAAAAGACTTGAGGCTGTAATTGCTGACAAAGGTGCATCACAAAGTATTGAGCAAAGGCTGTGAATACTTATGTACATGTGAGTTCCTGGTTTTTTGATTTTTAATAAATTAGCAAAAATCTCCAACACACTTTTCACGTTGTCATTATGGGGTATTGTGTGTAGAATTTTGAGGGAAAAAATGAATTTATTCTATTTGGAATAAGGCTGTAACATAACAAAATGTGGAAAAAGTGAAGCGCTGTAATACTTTCCAGATGCACTATACTTTCTTTTATTGTGGCTACAAGATTGTATTTTATTACGCTTACTATAATCTATAATAATACTAGTGTTAAACAATGGCACAAATTTAAAGTTCACAGGGGGCCCTGAAAAGGTAGCAAGATGTGCTAAGGTCATGAGTTCGATTCCTGAACTAGGCCTTATCTGTGTGAACTTTGTATGTTCTCCCCGTGCCTGTGTGGGTTTCCTCCAGGCGCTCCAGTTGCCTACCACACACTAAAAAACATGCTGGTACTTCAATTGGCTAGTGATTTAATTAAACCTAGTGTGTGTGTGTGTGTGTGTGTGTATGTGTTAGGGACCTTAGTATATAGTTCGAATAGGGGCAGGGACTGATATGAATGTCTAATGTTCTCTGTAAAGTGGATATAAAAATAAGTGATAATAATAACTAGCCCCCAACCAAACATGGTAAACAGATACATGTGCCTTATGTACAAAACATTTCTTCATATTATAGTAACCATTGTTGATTCAGACATAGCCTGAGGCAGGTGACTGCCAAGACAATAAGCATGTAATTATCTGCTCTAACTACAGTGTTTATCTCAATTACTGTACACTGACTGTTTCACTGTCACTCATATATAAATATATATAT
>WWET01000552.1:556849-570262 GCA_011038615.1 Limnodynastes dumerilii | reverse complement strand
AAGGTATATTCTGCGCAGGCGTAGTGAATTATTATACGCAATTTAGTAGGACTTAAGAACGGGGCGGCTATGAATCACCATTACGAACCTATTTCCTAAAGGTACCTAATGATTTAAGAGTAAAGGGGCATGTCAGGAAAACTTAAGAATGAAGATAAGAAGATTGGGTGGAGAGAGGCATTTAAATGAGGAAATCTGGGCATCGTTAGGCAAAAACATTCTTAATTAGCTGGCCTACGCACACAACTAAGAACCTAAAGATAAGGTAGCCCTATGGCATTCGTAAGTCGGTTAAGAAGCTGAAAACAGAGGGCATTAGGGGAGTCGCCTTGCTGCTAGTTGTGTATAATTAAGAACCTAAATCATTCTTAAGTGTGAATACGGTCCATCATCTCTAAATTATGAAATAGTTGTGGGGTGGTGAAATCTCGGGGGGCTGAACCAATATTCAATGTATATATCTATTGGATATCAGAAACATTTCATGAACAAAGTTGCTCAATCCACAAAATGGCTGCCTCCACTGGAGTCATATTTAACCCTGCTGTTCAGTTCCTTATTTATGTAATTATGATTTCCATATTTTATGACTATTATTCTTTTGGCAAATAGTTGTTATGACAAAAAACATATATATATATATTTTTTTTTTCAAGCTATGAGTAATTAGTACTAATGTACTGTTCGGGTCAATATGACCTAATGTGAATATTATACTAGTGATTGACCGTAAATGTTTCGAAACACATTACTTAAACAATAAAAATTCTGAAAATTATTAATACAATTATAATTAAATTATAAAATTATTAATACAATTATTAATAAGTTTTTAATATATAAATTACTTTATAAACTGATTTGAAGCAGCCTCTATCTTGGATGTATGTTTTAAAGCATGTCTGGGATTGCAGCTGAGAGGGGGTGCGGTCTCAGAGTGGCTGTTTTGGAGACCTGGGGATCTCCATAAGAGGTGAGCTCTTAGTTTAGAAAGATATTTGATATGTGACCCACAATTGGGACTCTGAAGTTTAGAGTTAGGACCACCCAACAGAGAAGCCTTGTAAGTGCCGGGTGGCTTATATCACATATCTGCAGATATCTGTAACTAATTCTCTGACTATTATTTTAAAGATAGAAGATCATGGTTAGTTACTGGGTAATGGCTAGAGTGCCAGGCCATGTTTTGTTTTTTGTGCAAATTCCCCTTGCCTTGTGCATCTGCAGTATAAATTGCCTTATAAACTGATAAGAAAATCTCTTTCTTGGAAGTATATATATAATTATTAATACAATTAAAATTATTAATACAATGTTAGTTTATTGGTTTACACATTTTCTCAAGACAATATATGCCATGGACAGTAGAGTCATGTACAATTGTGCAGAACATACACAATACTACTCATGATCCTCAACCAGAAACTTCTGCGGGGAATGTTACAACGATCAAATGTGCCAAATGCAAATTTTGTCCATCCAAAAATGATAATAAAACAAACATGATATGTTTGAAGTGCAATAAACATGTTTGTAAATCCAATGTAACATATTATTGCCCAAATTGTGCAAAGCAGTAAATACCTATGTAAAACAAATTTACAAAAATGTTTGTATTTTTAGTTTGTTTTGGTGTGTTCATCTGAATGTTTATTTACTCTAATAAAAGTTTGGAGAATATCCCTTGTTTGAATATTAATGAAAAGCGTAATTTTATGATACGGGTCATAGTGACCCAAACAATACATGAGTATAGTAGACCTGAGCAGAACAGCAGGGTTAAGCATATACTAGATATCACCTCCTTTTCCAAAAACGCATTACATTAACCCATGGGTCCTGCTGGAAATACAGACGCACTTGTCTTAATCAATGAGAGACTTCTACAGTTCATGGTGGGCATTTTACACTTTTTAAGTGACCTCCATTGTACTCAACAGCACTCGTTGCCTACACATAGTGGACAGAGACAGCCGTTTCAAATTCTTACTTGCTCATTCACCCACAGTGGAGCCACCAGTGTCTAATGAAGAAGCAGGTTACCTTCCCATGAACTATTCTGGAGCCAACAGAGAGCCTCCCTGTGCTGATTGAAGGGTGCAGTTAACATGGATTGTACTGTTAATCCCTTCTAAGCAAGCCCTGACCTTTCCCTCAGAACTGAAGAAAGTTATATTGCATTTATGGAATTGTGTAGGTGGAATAGTACAGGTGTCTTTTGTTTTCTGTACATTCTTATATATAGTGAAGAAATATTAAAAGGTTACGTTAGACTGTTATGCTAACATCAGGGGCCTGTATGGTGTATCCGAGGGTAGTCTAAAACCAAGAAACTCCTAGAGAACTCTTGGGAATCACAATAAAACAAAAGGCTGATACAACAGGGCAACGGTTGATTTAACATTCAGCACAGAAACATAGAATGTGACGGCAAATAAGAGCCACCTGGCCAGCCATTCTGCCAACTTTAAAAGATATTTTTAAATCATACAGACCCTAGACCCTATTTGACTCTCAATTTAGTTTAACACTTAGGACACGATCACATGTAAGGCATGGGTGTTGGGAGAGACTTGTTGGGGATGGAGCAGTCAGAATAATACAAGGGGGCAGAATTTCTAGGGTGGATCTAAAAAAATGTTTTGGGGGATCCATAAACCCTTCTTCCATATAATTGGAAACCCTTTCCCCTGTCTTTCACTCATCTGGTTTCTCGCTGGCTTTATCTCTCGCTGACAGCTAAAGCGGTATCAATGTGTCCCATGTTTCTCACACATAGCACAGACATTGTTATCGCCGGCGGAACCTCTCATTACCAGCTTCAGTAAGAGGTTCAGTTATGGAGTTTTCGCTAGCTGTTGCCAAGAATGGCAGCGAATGTGACTGCATGACCAGGATGGGGTCGAAGATTCCATCATGTGGATCCTAGTGGTGGCTTATTGGCGTTCATTAATGCTAAGCAAGTTACACAAAAATTTACCATGCAGTAAATAAATGCACCAACAATGACACCAAGGACACGTCCAGTGGGCGGTGCACCAAGGTGGCCGCATTTTATTTCAGCTCCCCACATAGCTCTCTTTTACCCACCTCCATCGTTTTTTCAGGTCACCAAGGATGGATGCAGAGAGGACACCTTTGAGACCACTGATAGCAAGTTGGATGGAAGTGGGGAGTTTGATTTTTTTCCCCGGAGTCTGACTCCAAGGTTTGAGGCCTGCCTGGCAGCATGGCTAAGGGACGGACGGCTCTTTGCTGATTCTCTGCGTATTCTTTGTGCTACAGGGAGAGGTGGTGAGAAGCTTGCTACCCTGGTTTGCTGTGGGGACGCTGTAGACGCAGATACTCTGTGTCCGGCTCCCCCTGCTGTCCCCCAGCGTTTGAAAGTTAGCCCAAGCGGAGGTTAGACCAGCACATCTGGTGAGCAGCGCCAGTCAGTCACAAACTATCCAAGCCCTAACAAATAAGGTGGATGATCTGGAGAACCGACTGTGCCGGAATAACCACCACTTTGTTGGTATCCCAGAATCAGTCAAGGGTACAGACATATCAGAGCTTCTTTGTAAATCAATCCCACAGGCTCTAGGCATCTATGAACCTAACACAATACCTCAAAAAGAGCGTGCCCATCACCTAGGACCAGAAAGACAGAACCAGCGCAATGGCTCGAGACCAGTTATCGCGCAATTCCTAGACTTTCGCGACAAAGAAAAAATATTGTACGCTTATAGGCAGAAGCAGAATTTATAGCTGGATGGTCAAAAAATATTAGATTTTCAGGATTTCTCAGTGGATGTGTTGCAGAATTGAAAAGCTTTTTCTGACATTTGCCAAATGCTTTACTCCCAACAAACACACTTTTCTTTACTATATCCCGCAAAGCTAAGGGTTATAGCTAATGGCCAAGCACTGTTCTTTACCGATCCCACCCAGGTGCGCAACTACTTACCTGCAAATCCACCTAATCAAAATGGGCCGGATCAATAAAAGGAGGAAACTAAAGTGATGATCTCCTTGGATCTATGATACTTGTTATTGGTTGAGATTGCTATGTTGAGTTAGCTTAGCCACTTTTCTTTTTGAAGCCCCCACCTGTCCCATTTCTCTCGTGGGCCATTTGGGGGTCTCTCTCTTCGGCAGACTTACTGCTTTTGTTTCCTGGTGTGTCCCATACAGGTAAATGGGACCCACTGAGTTTTTGTGGTTTGTATTTTCTTTAATGGAAAATAAATAAATATTGACGTTGTATGTGATCGCATTATGTTATGTGCTAATATGTCTTGCCAATACTAATTTTGTTTTATATCTGTTATTTTCACTTGTTGGAGAAGGGGACCATGCGCTGCGTAGCCCTGCAGGTGCTCTACCACTGAGTGGAGAAATACAAGAAGAACCCCTTGACCAAACCTCTAGCTACAACATCGTGGGGTAGAATGAATGAGCCACCATTAACACATGCATTTCCGAAAACACATACACAAGAGTCTTCTCTTGGAACGTGGGTGGCCATATTAGCCCGCTTAAGCGTAGGAAAATTTCTAATAATCTTAAAAGAAACCATCCTGATATAATGTTTAATCAGGAGACCCACTGGAGGGAGGGGGAGGGTTTTTGTTTTGCATGCTCCATGGCTGGCAGACTGTAGGTCAGCATCTTTCCATTCTAAATCCAGGGGTGTTGCAACCTTGTTTAGCAAACGTATTTAATACCAAATTCTTGAAGTAAAGGATCCTGAGGGTAAATTTTTACTACTGGATGTCATGCTTTGGCATTCTAAATACACTCTTGTAAATATACAGGTATACGCTCTAAATCACTGCCCAAGGGAGTGTTTCCAAATAATTATGCAGCTTTCGGCTAGTAGGCAAACTTTTCAAATTATTCTGGGGGAAGACTATAATACAGTCAACAACCCTTTGATAGATAAGTTGCCCCTGTGAGGAACCTCCCTCCACAGGCTTGGAAATATATACAAAATCTAAAATCCACCCTCCAGCTCTGTGACCCTTGGCGCCTGCTAAACCTGATGGCTCATGACTACACTTTCCTATCCTGTGTACATCAATCACTCTCCTGAATCGATAATATTTTGACCTCTGAAACACTACTCCCAATCGAGGAGGTAAAGGTGGGGGATATTATGGTGTTAAACCATGCCCTAGTTCTAATGTCCCTGGCATTTCCCACAGTGCCCTCGGGGGAATACATTTGGCGCTTCCCAGGCCATCTGTATCAGTCACAAGAATTTAAATCATATCTTATGACTCACTGTATGAACTATCTTGACGACAATATAGATTATTGGGAGAATCCGGTGGTGCTGTGGGAGGCATCGAAGGCAGTTTAAATCGTTGTCATAACGAATCAATTATGGTAACCACACTGGCAAAGTATAAATAGATAAATATTAGGGCAATACAAGGAAGGAGCAAGACGCCTACGCGCGTTTCGTAACAGCTTTATCACAAATCTTTGTGCCTTGATAAAGCTGTTGCCAAACGCGCATAGACGTCTCGCTCCTTCCTTGTATTGCCCTAATATTTATCTATTTATACTTTGCCAGTGTGGTTACCATAATTGATTCGTTATGACAACGATTTAAACCTTACTATGACTGGGACAGATCCCTCTTTGGGCTGTCACTGAGTCTCCACTAAATACCTTCAATATTGGAGAGACTACTATCCTTGACTAGAGCAGATTCATTTTAGGAGGAGTAGTTTGGGTTTATTTAAAACTTTGTGCCCTATTACAGCTATAATTGCTGGAATATTATCAGGACAAGTTTTTCTAAATTACCCTATTAACATCCTATACTCTTATCTACTCCACTATACCATATTCAATTAGTAGGGACACTATTTTGATAAATCATTTTCACCCTTTCAACACTGTGCAATTGTTTAAAGAGGCTAATATTATACAAGTGAAGGAGCTCTGAATTTTAATCACTTGTTTTTCCTTTCACATTCCTCTATACTTATTTTAAAATATTTCGCAAAAAACTATTATTATTTTAATGAAGTTAATTAAAATTGATATTTTATAATTATTTCTTGTGGGAACATTCGTGGCTTATAAGAGCGCGCCTAAGTGATTCAATTTTTTCTTTTGTTTCCTTCAAACTCCCCCATTTCCTGCATATTTACCATAGCTTACGCCAGCTGAAGGCTACCCTAACTTCAGCCGGTGTAAGCGAGGGTAAATATGCTGGGACCGGAGCGTATTTACTAAAACCCCTCCTTCCCTTCCTCACTACTCTACTTCTCCCGCCTACCTACACTAACCTTTGCGTAGTAACGGCGAGGAACGCCCCCTCAGCCGTTACTACGCTGCTACTACAGGCGTAGCCGTAGTTACGCTGGCCAACATCTGGCCAGCGCATGCACAGATTGGCTTTTCAGCTTATGACCAGCATATTAACGCCGGGCTTCGTAGGTCTGGATCAGGCCCTTTGACCCTATATTTATAAATTTTATTAAATATCTGTATACAGAACCAACTACATCTTTGCTGGTAAATGGAATGAGGGGTGACTCTGTACGATTGGAAAGGGGAACTAGACAGGGGTGTCCACTGTCCCCACTTCTTTTGTTTTCTTTGTTGACTTCAGCGTGCAGAAAGCAGGTCCTGACGATAAAAATCGTGGATATGCAGGGTGCTTGCTCGTCGGCTGGTTCTCTAGACTGTATGAGATGACGTCACTTCTGTGCTGCTCTGGATGCTGGAACTGACGCATTTCGGACCGTTGCCCTTTCTCAAAGACCTGCTTCCTCCATGCTGAAGTCTTAGTGGACTATGGGTATTGACTTTCAACTTGCTTATTTTGCTGATTTTAGATTCATATGTATTCATAAATAGGTTTTTCTATTTATTTTCATGTCTTTTTGAGCATAAGAACATGGATATTCTTCAATCATCAGGATCCTCTATTGGACTTTTTTAACAATATTTTATCATTTTATGGAGTGTTTTCTTGCCTTTTTAGTGATACTGCCAATATTGCGGAAGTGCCCCAGTGGCGCTAGCCCCCTAACCCTAATTATTTCTCTCCAATATCTGGAGATGTTCCTGAATCTTTACCACAATGCCTACCTTTCCCCACATAGGAGATTCTTAGTGGGGATTTCTTAAGATCATACATGTACCAAATGTTTTGGACAAGAGGCAGATATCTATCACTGTCTTTGGGCATGTCCCTTGCTCAGGGGGTTTTGGATACAAATTAAAAAATATGTTGAAGACAATTTGATAAATCATTTGCCTCTAAGCCCTGAGTGGGCGCTGTAATCATTTGCCTCTAAGCCCTGAGTGGGCGCTGTTTGGTATTCTACCGTAAAATCAGAGAATCTCACGTAGCTGCAGGCAGCTGGTGCCGTATATCAGCACAGAAGCAAAAAAAAAATCACTTTTACAATTGAGGATTCAAAGGTCTATACCAGAGAAAAACTGCATAAAATGTTTGTAATGGATTGGATGGAAAGAGAGAAGAGTTCGTTACTTTTTTCGGTGTATGGGAATCATATATGGACACTCTCTCAGTACCACCCAGCACAACACGTGGTATGCGTTACGCCGAGTAGATAATGATCCTCCTCTGGTTATTTAGAGCAACCCCCTTTTGTTGTATGGGTGGATAGGGGGCGTGTGCCATGCAGCGATCTTCCTTTATACAATAAACCTCAATATAACTCCAGAAGGGTTGGCGGGCAGTCTTGGCATAAAGAAATGCAACTAACTAGAATTCAGTGACAACTCAGTTATTCGATGTCTTATGTTTAATTTGTTTCCACAACACAAATACTTATGGTGGATAGCTCATAGTAACTTGGCTGTAAAATAGCAGCAACTTATCTTGTAAAGCATTCTTAGGGAAGAAAATATTCAAAATATGACCTTATTGGTATCTGTGTGAAATGAATGGAAACGTGAAATATGTGTTATTGTGTTCACCTGTAGCTTTTATTTTGTGATGTGATTATGTGCAATGGGGTAGATCCAGATCTCCGCTTGTAATATGTTTCCTAGCGAGCGTGCCTTCTATGCACTCCCCTAGGCACTCCCCTTGCATGTACGTACTTCGACCACTTTACACATTACAAACCCTATCTTAACTTTTGGCAGCGCAACCGCTCACGTCCGCATAGCCTGCACATAATTACGCCACTAAGCACGCCCATACTGTACGATTTAAATGCAAACCCCTGCCTACATTGCGTAATATCATTGTACTTACGGCTATCGTAATATTGACACGCCCCCTTGAACGGTTTTACGCTACTGTTACGTGAAAGGCCCTTACGCTCATAGCATAACATCTGCCACGCACATGCTCAGTACATACAAAAAAAGCGTTTTTACGTCTCTGCCAGGCTTAAATACGCCGGAAAACGTTGTTCTGGATCTGCCCCAATGTCATTAAAAATGTATAAAAAAAAATAAAAAAACAACGCCACCAAGACACTCGAAGAGAATGGACAACATGAATCACATGCTAGTAACTATGGTCTGGACCCGAATCTTATGCAACTGGATCCCTCCAACATTTGCTCATGGATCCTAAATCACAAGTCCGCTATATCCATCCATCCGTGCGACCAAATCGCTAACCACTCCCCTCTCCCCCACCAAAATGATTATACCCAAGGCCTACTTTAAGTTTTACGACTTTTGCAAACACAACATGGTGACGGTTCATTAGTCTGGATATGTACGCAGAGAGAGGACGGGCCTATATAGTAAACAGTAATACCAAGGCTGACCCACTTGTGATCACAATCCGTCCCCTCTCACAAAAGTTATTTTTACTAAAGTCTGGATATGCGTTATGATTGGCTATCCCCGAAAACGGACAGCAGTCAAGCCTTCGCTTCCGCAACATGATATGTCGCAAGATAGATTTTCTAAGCGGCGAACCACAGCCCACGTGTGGAACACAGACAGGATCTGCAGAGGAGTTGCGATCTCAGCAACAGCAGACTTTTGATTCTAGTCCTATATGGTAATGTTGCTATTAATATGAATGGACCGGATCCAGAGCTCCCAAAAACAGCCATTTTCCACTGGCAGGGAGCGAAAACAACTGCATGTGAGTCAGCGCATGTAACTATGTGGGGCAGCGTGTCTGCAGCATGTAAGTAAGCTGGGGGGGAGGGTATGGGAATCGTACAGTAAGAGCGGACTTCAACCCTTATGTACTACCCAGGCATAGATGTACCTAAAGGAGCAGCAAGGGGTGCTGCAGCTCCAGGACCCGGATGAGAGGGAGGCCTGTGGTAACCACCTACCCCTGTACTATACTGTCAGAGGCTCACAATGTATTGATATACAGTGCTCAGCGCTCACACATGCACTGCCGAGCACTGTTGTAAGCGGTTTAAAGTTATCAGCCTTTGACAGCTTCTATCAGCATACAAACCTACCCCCTGTCCAGCCCCGTTCCCAAGTGCCATCCATCCAGACTGGGGCTACCTTTCTATGGGGCCCAAGCCTGTCACAATCTGCCCCTGTACCCCCAGGCTTTCACTCCTTTTTCATTTTATGTGGGGATGACTGGACCCCCTCCAATGTTATTACTACACCGCATCTTGGTCACAGAGGGGCTGATCCGGAGCGGAGAATGACATCGCAATTACCGGAGAGGCTGAACTTCATGTGACATTTGTGTGCCATACGCAGAATTAATCAGCCAATTTCTCCCAAATTTTCTTGGGATAATTTAAGTAAACAAACAAAAAAGAAATACATTTGCACCCCTCACATTGCAGCATGGATTGTGTGGATTCAGATTTGCATATATTGCTTTCATGTCTCCTTAATCAGCCCCAGAACCTTCAGCACGCAGTGTTACTAAACACCCATTACACTGCATAATATTCTCTCAATGACTGTTTGCCTAGGAATCCGTTACAGTTTTATGAATCACCTTGTTTGTCTTTCCATTGTGTAACAGTAATAGTATGGCATAGCAACACTTATATGCTAGTTCTTCTCATGCAATACATATCCTGTTGGTGTTATCTCTCCATAGAGCGTTATTACCAATAGGTATTTGGTGCATATTTCACTCAGAGCTGATATACAGAGCACATATGTCAATATCCGTGTCATAGTTTTCTTCTTTGAACGTCTAATTGTTGTTTCAGTTAAGTGATCGGATAAGCCTTTCACACGGTTCAATAATTCTTAAGAAAGTACCAATTTGATGTACGGGGCATATATTTTATCGTACATACAAGGTTTTATGATCCCGCACCAGTCTAGGTCAGTGGAGTATCAAAGATTAGGTACTGGGGACACCCCTAAATATATGAGTAACCCCAGTGGGTGGAACTATTGGTAATAAATTAAATCAGACAAAGAAATAAGGATATAATATCCTACAAAGACCAATATAAAAAATGGTGCACTCCAAACCTATATATATTTAGAAAAAGTCAATATTTATTCAAGTTTGATAGAACAGAATAATAATCTCCACATAATTAAAAAAGAGAAGACATAAAGACTATAAATATCACAAAGACATGTATTTAAAAAACAAGAGAGAAACACAGACTTCACTGCTCCACTATATTCAAAAAGACATCAATATATATAGAGCATGAATGGCCATAGTAAATCCCTGCACTTAAAAGGAAAATCAAAGAAATAAACAAATAGACCACCTCACGGTGGGGCTTCACTCCACGAGGGAGCCACTATCTGATCCTGCCTCTAGTGGCCATCAATCACATATACAGCAGAAAAAAACGGGATTGCAGCATGATAAACAAAGAAAGTGTCAGTACAGGAGTCTGGAGCAGCTCGTCAGCGTGACCAACACGTGTTTCGCAAATAGGCGCAAGGTGTCACCTTGAAAAAGCGGCCATTCATGCTCTATATTGATGTCTTTTTTTAATTGAGTGGAGCACTGAAGTCTGTGTTTCTCTCTTGTTTTTCCATGTGAAATGTTATTACATGTGAGGCATTTTTTCTTTCCACATTTAAAACACCCTCATTTGTTGGTTCTTAAAAATCCGCCTTTATTTAATCTATCACTGTAGTTATGGTTCCTCACCTGGCTAGGAGCCAGGAGGCTTTTCAAATTTTTGTTCTTTTTAAATATTATATTAGGTTTTCCCCTATAATAGGGTAGAAGATATCCTGTTTTAAAAGATGGAAATTCTTTTTCAAGATCTGTTTTATTTGATTTGATTTACGGTTATATTTAGAAATAAATAAAACGTCATCCTCCTTCCCAAATATTTTAGTTTTTTCTTCCCCTTTAATAAATTGGTTCTCTTTAATTTACTAGATTTAGGGCCTTTATTAGTAGATTCTCAGGACAACCTTTGCTCTTAAAATTATTCAACATTTCATTAGCATGAAAACAAAAGTCTTCATCTTTACTGCAATTCCTACGTAATCTTGTTAATTGGCTGTAGGGAATATGTTCAATCCAAGGCCTGTAGTGCCCACTTCTAAAATGTAGGTAACTACAGACTTCAGTAGGTTTTGAAAAATGTGTAGATATGATAGTATTGCCGTCTATTAGAAGAGTTATATCCAAGAAATTAACTTTGAATGTGCTAAAATTATGAGTGAACTTTAAATTTAAAGTGTTACAATTCAAACTGTGTACAAACTCATTAACCTCCACCTCGTGTCCTCTCCATATTACAAGCAGGTAGTCAATAAAGCGTTTGCAGAGCACCAGATTCGCCCAATGGTAACTTGCCAAAATATGTTTTTCTTCAAAATATCCCATATATAGGTTTGCAAAGCTAGGGGCGAATCTGGTGCCCATCGTAGTACCAAGGACCTGCAAGTAACATGAAGAGTTAAAAATAAAATAATTGTGTGTCAAAATAAACCAAATACCATCAAGAATAAAAAAAAATATTTTTCTAAATATATATAGGTTTGAAGTGCACTATTTTTTATATTGGCCTTTGTAGGATCTTATATCCTTATTTCTTTGTCATTTATCGTACCTTTCCGTGGCATCTGACGCAATGAAATATACCAGCACCATATTCAATTCAGTTCTTCTTTGTTTTTGTCTTGTTCTCTTCTTTGGCACGAGATATCTGCTGTGTATATGTTGGGCACAATATGGTGCTTGGTCAGATCTGCTTTCAGGCAAGCAGCGTATTGTGTGCATTCTCCAATGGTAAGCAGACCTGGGGGTCAATTACTGAATTCTAGTGATAGCCTTTGGAGTTACACACAAGCACAATTTTTATTGGCTCCCAACAAACTGGTCTTAAGGCCGGGGAAACAGTGTTGCATGTACGCATTGCCCAATCCTCGGGCAGACTTAAAGGATTGGCATAGCAATGGTCGAAATGGTGCTGCAAATCATCAATACTATGATCAATCAGAAGTCTTGATGAACAAGCATTCAGACAAAGCCAACCAGCATACACACTATACAAGTATCTGGCCAATCAGCTGATTATCAAGACTTAGGCCCTGACTCACAGATAAGAGTAAAATGAAAAATCTGCAATGCCAATTCAGGGAAAATAAAGAACCCGATTAACCAAAATATTTTTTTTTAAATAAAACCAAACAATGGCACCTTTACAAGGTTAAAGTCTTGCACACAATGTAAAATCAGCATAGGATTATAAAAACGAGCCTTTATTTATGTCATGTAAAAAAAAACCACATCTATTAAATAAAAACACACAGCAGGTGTGGCCTCAAAGAGAAGAACTTACAACTTACAAGTGTTAGAGGGCTACCTTAACTTTCCCGTGCGTATGTTAGTTTACGCAAGCCACGCCTACCTGTGAATCAGTCCTAACTCTGTACATTAGTAGCCTGTATGCAGCTCATAGAGTCTTGCCCCTGTAGCCACGTATGCAGGACTCATTATGTGCCGATGCGTGCATCTGCGAATCAGCCGGCCATGATTTCCGTGCGTTCTGGGCATGTGCAGTTTAACTGATCATAAATATACACAGAGAGATTCTGCACTTTCTTAAGTGTGAAACTTGGTTTCAGTTTTAAGTTTTAAAATTTTTGTATGGCAAAAAAAAAAAAAAGACCAGTAATTTATTTTGTTTTTGATTGAATTGAACAAGATTGTTTTTGTATCCCAAGCTGATAGGAGTAATATTCAAAAGTACAATATAATGAAATGGATGTGGAATAAATAATGCAGAATTATATGAAAAAGTTCTCTCGGTCAGCTCATAATACAGAGAAATAATCTCACCTGTTTGTGCAGTAACACTGGTTAGCAATGATTTTGTCACAGGGCTCCTTGTGTGTAATTATATGTGTATCCTAAGTGCTGACTTCAAGAATGGTCATAGATTCTTCCTATCGACTGCAATTTTGAAGTCATGCCCTCTTCAAGAGCTGACATTGTGTTATAAATCACCTGTTAATAGAACGTTTAGGGAGGCTTTTATTGGACGC
>WWET01000552.1:534238-544956 GCA_011038615.1 Limnodynastes dumerilii | reverse complement strand
TACCTGCTGCTGTGTTACAGTGCAGACATTATGCTCTCTCTATGTCATGGCCGCCACACAGTCAGAATGGAGCTTCAGCGGTAGTGCAGTGGTCATATGACCTTCTCATCTGATGAGCCAATCAGCTATCCTTATGGGGAATGTCTGCGAACAGCAACACTAGTTAAATGTTACCAGAGACCAACAACCACTGCCATTACACAAATCTGCATACCTCAGTCATCTCTAAACGATCACACAATGATTATTCCTATTTAGACCAAGTTGGAGGAAATCCACTTGATCCTTCATTTTGAGCAGTCTGAAGAGTTCCAGCATTGGAAGAGGCAGTGACCCCCCTGCACTGCCTTCACTAATGTCCTTCATAATGGTTTTAACAGCAGCCAATGAGGGTTGTGAACATGGTGAAGGCAGTAACTAAAGATGACTGGGTAGTGCCATAGCAGAACAGTAACCAATGGGCAGGTTCACCAACAAGGCATATAAGCGATGCACGACTAGTGCAGAAACCAGCTACATCAAATGCTACTCTTAACAGGAAGAACCTTATAGAGCAGGCCTGGCCAACATGTGGCTCTCCAGATGTTGTGAAACTACGAGCCCCAGCATGCTTTGTCATGTATCTGCTATGCCTAAGCAGTTAAAGCATGCTGGGACTCATAGTTTTGCAACACCTCGAGAGCCACAGGTTGGCCAGACCTGTTATAGAGGATTTGGTACTTGCTAGTGGTGCCCTCTAGCGTTGAAGTTACTGAACACCACATTTAATTGTCCAGTAAAATAGTGGAGCTCTGAAAGGTACACAAAGCAAACACACTTGTAATGTAATGTGTATTTCCACAACAGCAACTGAAAACGAAGCATTATACCCGATAATATAGTTTCTCTGACTCCTCCCTGGCAGCACATACATTGGGTAATTCCCCCTCTGTCATCTGGTACCAGGGCAGGAAGTATGAAGACCTGGTAGTGGTATAAAGGTACCTCCTCTTCCGTCCACCGGTGTCTTCTTCTTTCCCCAAGCTATAAGTATAGTTAAAAGAAGGTACATAATAAATTGGGTTGGGTAAGTATGTGCTGCCATGGAGGAGTCAGAGAAACTACATTATCAGGTATAATGCTCCGTTTCTTCCTCCTCCCCATGGCAGCACATACACTGGGTTATACCTTAGCAATTCTTCATACGGGAGGGATACAATATACCTTATAACACTGCTGAAAGTACTCTTGTACCAAAAGAAGTGTCAGAAGCCGCATGTAGGTCCAACCTGTAATGCTTGGTGAAAGTGTGTGATGATGACCATCCTACTGCTTTGCATAAGTCTTCCAACGAGGCTGAATATTTCTCTGCCCATGAAGCTGCTGTGGCCCTAGTAGCATGAGCCCTAATACCTGACGGGACCTCAATATTACAAATTTTATAAGCCTCTGTTATACAGGATTTAATCCATCTGGCTAGTGATGCTTTAGAGGCTGTCTGGCCCTTCTTATTCCCTTCTAATAAAACAAATAGTTGTTTAGAACGTCTGAACTGTTTGACTCTTTCAATATATGTTTTTAAGACTCGCACTAAATCTAATGCATGAAGGCGATGCTCCTTAGAATTAGATGGATTGGGACATAGTGCTGATAAAACTATTTCCTGGTTGACATGGAAACTGGAGACTACCTTAGGCAGAAAATTTGGGTTAGTTCTTAATACAACCTTTTGTTCATGAAAGGATATGTAAGGCTCCTCACACCAAAGAGTTGGATCTCCAAAATTCTTCTGGCTGAAGTTATGGCAACTAAAAAAAGCTACTTTCCCAGTGAGATATTTTAAGGCTATGGAATGGATGGGTTCAAAGGGATCCTCTGCTAGGACATTAAGCACCAAGTTAAGTTCCCACTGGGAAACTGGTCTTTCAAATCCCGGTCTCATCCTAATTACTGCCTGAATAAAGTGTTTTATATAACGGTTATTGGCAAAATCTGTACCTAGGATAGCACTTAAGGCTGAAATGTGTACTTTCAACGTATTATCAGCTAATCCTTTGTCTACCCCATCTTGTAGAAAATCTAACACCTGACTTGTAGAAGGATTAGTACACCTCACCTGATTAGACCGACACCAAGATAAAAAAAAATTCTAAATTCTTTGATAAGCACCAACAGTGTTTTTTTTACGACATTTTAATCAGGTATTTATTACCTTTCTTGAGAATCCCTGTGACTTCAATCCTTCGCTCTCAACAGCCAAGCTGTCAATTTCAGCTCCTGTAGGTAAGGGGGACGTACATGACCTTGTTTCAATAGGCCGGGATAAATTGGCAATCTCCAGGGGTGGACCGCTGCCAGATGAAGGGCCATGGAAAAAACAAGGTCTCCTGGGCCAGAAAGGTAGTATGGTGATGACTACTGCCTTCTCCACTGCTATCCTTCTCAGGAGTCTGGATATTAGAGGAATCGAAGGGAAGGCATATGCAAGACTGAAGCTCCATGGGAACGTTAGAGCGTCTACACCTATCGCCTGACTGTCCTTGTATCTCGAAATGTACTGATCTGTTTTTGTATTTTTTCTTGTGGCTAGCAGGTCCACTTGTGGTTGTCCCCATTTCTTTACTAGTCGTCGGAACTTAGTTGTATCTAGCTCCCATTCTCCGGCATCTATATCTGTCCTGCTCACGTAATCTGCCTGTAGATTTAAATCTCCTGCTATGTACATAGCAGATATGGAAAGCACGTGATGTTCTGCCCACGTCAGAAGAAGCACGGTAGATGCCATGAGCTTTTTGCTCCTGGTGCCGCCCTGCCGTTTGATATAGGATACTACCGATTTGTTGTCTGATTGAACTACTAAATGGTGCCCTATCAGTTTATCTTGGAAATTTTGTCAGGCCAAAAGAACTGCTGTCATTTCTAAAACATTTGATTGGGCGTGGTTGTTCTAGCCCCCATTCTCCCTGTGCCGATTGACCTGCACATGTTGCTCCCCAACCTGTTTTGCTGGCGTCTGTGGTCAAGACAGTCGGACATTCTGTTCTTAATGGCCTCCGCAAAAGATTTTGTAGATCGGACCACCAAAAAAAGATCCTGCCTGGCTTTTGGAGTTTGGAATATAATCTGCTCTTGATTGAAAGGATTCTTGTCCCACTGATTTAGGAAGCAAAGTTTAAACTGCCTTACATGAAATCTGGCCCATATGAGGGTGTCTAGGGCAGCTGCGATGAACCCTAGCACCTTCATACAGTCCCCTGCTGTAGTCCAAGGAAGCTGTCTTAGTTAGTACACTTCCTCCTGAATTTTTTGCGCTCTTGAGAGAGGTAAAAATACTCTGTCTTGCTGGGAATCTATTACTACCCCTAGGTAAGTGAAAGTCTGGACTGGAATGAGATGACTTTTCTCGTAGCTTATTAGCCACCCATGGTTTTCTAGAAAGGCAATTACCTTCCAAGTATCTTGATGACAAAGTTCCCTTGATGGCGCTGCTACGAGAAGGTCGTCCAGATATGGCCAGATGAATATGCCCTGTTGTCTGAGGGCTGCTACTAAGGGGGCTAGCACTTTCGGGAATGTGCGGGGAGAGGTTGAAAGGCCGAAAGGTAATGCCCTGTACTGGAAATGTTCCCCGAAGATAGCAAACCTTAGGAATTTCTGCTGACTTAAAAGAATGGGGATATGGAGATAAGCGTCTTTTAAATCTATCGATGCCATAAAGACCTTTTGAGGTAAGGACATCAGGATAGTATTGATAGACTCCATTTTGAATTTTTGCACTTTTAGGTGTTGATTTAATGGCCTTAGGTCTATATTAAGGACCATATTGGTGCGGAACCCTCCTGAGTGTTTATCTACAATAAAGAGTGTTTATCTACAATAAAGATTTTGGATAGCACCCTCCTTTGAACCTTTGACTGGGTAGAACGATTTTTATTACCTCCTGCTGTAGCAGGTGTTTTAAATTGTCTTTTAAGGTCTGTCTCTGATCCCTGAACCTTGGGGAGGGAGATGGGATAAACCAACTGATTTTTTGTGAGTGTAGGAACTCTAACTTGTATCCCTGATGGATTACAGAGAGTACCCACCTGTCGGTTATAGTGGAGGTCTAAAGATGGCCGAACTTCATTCAGACGTCCCCCCACTGCGGCCTCTATGGGAGGGTCCAGGATGTTGGCGTCATTAGGGAAAGGGACAGGGGGGGGGTTATGGGAGCCGGCTTGTTAAAAAAAAAAAAAAACAAAAAAAAAAAAAAACACGACCCTCTCTGCCCCTCTGGGACCAAAAACTGGTACGTGATGGTCCTGGCTGAAACTTTCTAAAATAAGACCTGCCTGGTCTATATGATCTTGCTTCCTTGTAGTCACTCTGAAAAGACCTAACCGGTCTGTTAGTAAAAGGCCTTTTTTTTTTTATTTGTCCTCAGGTAACCAATTTGATTTCCCTCCTGAAGTTTTCTGTATTATTTCATCTAATTTTGGGCCAAACAGGTATTCACCCATAAAAGGAATGGTAACAAGGCGATTTTTGGACTGACTGTCAGCTATCCACGGCTTCAGCCATAGGGCTCGTCTCGCTACTCAATTAGATGCAATACATCTGGAAGCCAATTTAATAATATCTAAAAACGTTTCACATAGGAATTCAGTGCTAACTGAATATCCTGCAGTATTTTGGCCAATTCTACTCTCTTTACCCCATCTGCCATATTTTGCTCTAGTGAGGTACACCATGTCCGCATGACCCTAGAGGTAACAGCAGAAGCCACTGCTGGTCTGAGGGCTGCACCGGCTAAGGAGTGTGTTTTTTTTTTTCAAACAGACTTCAACCTTTCTCTCCATATTGTCCTTAAACGTGTTTGCGTCTTCTAAGGGGAGAGTTGTCTTTTTAGAGATACGGGATATTGCCGTATCAACTCTGGGCGGTTCATCCCATTTACGGGAATCCTCTATAGCAAATGGGTAGGTTTTAGAAATTTTGTTAGCGGCACAAAATTTTTTATCAGGCACTTTCCACTCATCTGCAATTAAGTCTTTAACAATAGGGGATACCGGGAAGACCCTAGATTTCTTTCTAGTTTCTTGAAATATAAGGTCTTGTAAAAATGTATCCTCTCTAGCGTCTTGTACATTAAGTGTTTATATATTAATTTTAACACATTTTCAACTAGGTCTGCGTTCAGAGAACATGCCTCCTGGGGCAGTAAAGAATCTTCATCCGATAAAGGAGAATCAGGTGTTAAACAAAGGCCTTCCTCCATACTTTCCTCCTGTTCTGACCTCACAGCTGTAGACTCAGGCAGATCTACATCACATGAAACACATTTAAATATAGCAGGAGTTTTGGATTTAGCTTTAGAAGGCTCAGAGTCTTTCCTGCTTTTGCTGGTCTCAGACCTAAAAATAAGAGAACAAATACTCACTAGCTAACTACTTTAGCTGTATATCAATATATTTGTAACCCTAGCTACCTAGCTCCTCTACCTATCTACCTAGCCCATAGAATCTTACTAACTAATAATACATTGAAAAAAATAACTATTTAAAAAACAAGTATATAGAAAAAAAAGTAGTCAGTCTTACCCTGACCTCCTGGTCGGTTGCTGTTTCTCTTCAGACATTCTGATGTTCTGAATGTTTCTCACCGACAGGGCAGCATCAGAAGGGATGTCTTTAAATAGCATCCAGCACGCTAATCTTGGGCTCCGGCAAGATGGCGGCACCCACGAGGCTCCCGTTTCCTATTGTAATTACCGCGCGGCAAAAGGCTTCCTGCCGCGCACTGAAGACAGCTGCGGTAATCGGAGCCTGCTGAAAGAGAGGCCGGCAGATACCTCTGCTCCCGCTATCCTCCAGAGGACAGACCGGAGCTACGGTGAGTGCTGACTATCTCCTAACCTCTGGTACTAGGACACAGGAAATAAAAAAAATAAAAAGGCACCGGTGGACGGAAGAGGAGGTACCTTTATACCACTACCGGGTCTTCATACTTCCTGCCCTGGTACCAGATGACAGAGGGGGAATTACCCAATGTATGTGCTGCCATGGGGAGGAGGAAGAAAAGTTGACATCTTTGAATCACAATAGTTTTTCTTAGTTTTATTTTTCTATAAACACAAATAACGACATTGATATATTGATGTCCCATTAAAGGAAAGTGAAGAATAAGTATTTTTTGATGACTCGCAGACGTTTCTTTTTAGCACTAGATTGTCTTTTACATATGCCCACAAGGGTTGAGAGGCTGGGACTCAAGCCCTTTCCTCCGCTGCCTCTTCCTCAGCAACGTCTTGCAGCTGCTCTGTTGCCTTCTCTTTGGCCTTTAGTAACCGCTCAGCATCTGTGATAGTCATTGGATGCAGAGGGAAAAACCCTGCAAGTCCTACAAATAAGAAGACACTGTAAATGTAAAGATCATTCCAAGAAACAACAAGACACAAGAGTAACAAGTCACCCACACGCTATTTAAAAAATGATTAACAGAAACAATGGATAGGTTTGGCTGGATCTAGAATGAAGTCCGATCGCAGGCACAGAAGTCCCTTTGCACAGAATGGACATCCGTTTGTGATGCTATAGTATGTGGGCCGGATCCAAGCTTAAGAATGACAGGTGACAAGTGGCATGAGTAACCCGGGCTGTGCGAGCAGCAGATGTTATGCATTGGACCTGAACGGGACTGGCTTCCTGACATCAGAGGTCCGTATGTATGTCAGGGCATGATAACACTCCGTACACTCCATTAGAAGCACTGTCTGTTAGGCACTTCTGTATGACAAGGCATTCTCTTTTTCCACAGTTCAGTAAATCTAACCTCAGAGCTCATCATGAGGAGATAACACCAGGGGGCACCCACTATATATGTAGTATAGTTGCATTCTGTAGCCTGACATGCTGGTCATTGACTCATTCACCTGTCAGTGTTTATGTGAAATTACCTAGTAACTTTGCCACAGGCTTGGTAACATGTGCTCCGCATGCAATCCAGTATTTGAGTCTCTCTAGGTTGAGGCTGACGAGTTTCTCGTTGAACATGTTCGGCATTGGGTCATAAGTGCCAAGTTTATCTAAGTGCTTCCCGTCGCGGGCCCGCTTGTTATGAGCAGCGACAATGCGGAAAAATTTTCTATTCGTGCAGCCTCCGAGCGCCAACCGAATCACCACATACCCTTCGTGGTAACGCTTCAAAAGCTGCGATGCTGGTAAACAGAACAATGATCAGTCAGGTTTTCATATAGACCACATATAACATTAGATAAAATAGAAGCCATCAACCACAGTGTGATATCCCAGTGCACCCTCAAACTTTTGCACTGCGACACCTTTCAGCTCTACCCTGTGTCATCATGACATGCAGAAGGCAAGGGTGTCTGTAAAGCATTTTGAGGGATGGCAGGCATTTGCTTCTGTCCTTCAGAGAGATTTTGAAAAGTAGATAATGATTTAGACAACTCAGAATAAATATATACGGCTGAACAGGACTACCACTATCAACTGCCATTTATTTGACCAAGTCACTTCCATTTAAATATATGGGACTGGATCCAGACTTAAGCAAGTCCTTGAAATTAGTTACACCTGAGTCAACTTTTTATTTAATAGCCTCTTTAACTATGTATGGTCAGGACTTGCTATTGTACATTTGAAGCTGTGGGCCTCACCATCTTCCCAATAGTACCTTACAGGCTTTGTACTACTTTCTCCTTGCACTTACAGTACCAAGATTCCATGGGCTGGATCCAGACTTAAGTGCTTAAAATTACTTACTCCTGGGCTAAACCCTGTTGATTGCAGGGGGAGTCAAATTAATTGTATTCTTTGCATGCAGGGATATATCTCTGAATTGCTTTCTGCACACAACAGAATACAATTAACTTGACTTCCCCTGCAATTTTTTGGTGACACTGCAAAATATAGTAATGATTTATACTGCTGTGGGTTTTTTGATGAAGTATCAAGGCATTTTAGCATAAAGAGTAAACAGCATGACATTTATACTTGACAACCAGCCAATACAGGAATTCAAAATAAAAAAAAAATAGAATATGTACATAAAAGTGGATTAAAACTATAAAGCAGCTATTTAAGTGAATAACAAAATAAAAAGGTATGCGCAAAACTGAATTAAAAAGGAGCCCAGACGTATGCAGTTACACTGCCAATAATATCACATTCACACAACAGAAGTCATCAAAGCACGGGTGAACTACAAGTCACAGCAAACCATGCAGTTGCTGTACATTAAGCTATACAGAAGCTGGAGCCAGAGGCTACAATCCAGACAGAAAAGAGAAATGTAAATGACAATTCACAGACGCCCCAACTACTTACTTAGGTGAACCATGGTGACAGTATACTGGTGCTGTATGTCCTGAAAGAGACAGGAGACGTGGTCATACTCAGCAATACAACCCAAAAGACCTCCAACCAGGAAAAACACATCAGTTATCAACTCACCTATCTCATTACACTGACAATAACCAGCTCCTGCCCTTCACACCACAGCCATCCCCATGACACTGGGCGCCGCCATTAACAGGAAGTCGCCACTTTTGGCCGGAAAGTCTTTATTTTAACCAAGCAGTGGTTACAGACCTTTTACTCAAACCCCTCATAAAATAATGAATAAAGTATTTTTATTATGATATCAGTCTGCAATGCGTATTATTTAATGAATTTGATCAAGAATACTTATATTGCACCAGGGGGCGCTCTAACACTACCAGGTACCTCAGCGCTGTCAGGCTCCTGTGCCCCACTTCCGGTCAATTGCATTAGCATTGGCTGGAAGTGGGGCATGCACCCGGCTTCTGGAATGTGTCTAAGCCTCACGGGGTGTATCAACATGGAGGCGTGAGTGCGCAGCTCTTGTTGCCGGGACGCTACGCCCTACACTGCGCTGGTAGCTATGAGGACTGCGGTCTGGTAGGTAAGTGACCCTCACTGACAGGTGACCCTATACTGACAGGTGCTATAGAGGAGGAGGAGGAGGGGGCACAGGACACGCCTTCTGGTGGGTGTAGGTTGGACCTGGCTCAGCCTGTCAGCTGTGACATGCAGGTGCCTGACCTCTGTCTATGGGGTGTCACTGGGATCACTCTGTAATTGTGGTCACCATGTTATCATACCCAGGAAGAACTAGAGACAGTTGCTTTTACTTTCATTTTACCCATATACTTGCATTTAATGTCCCCTTTCTCTGCTATCTGCCTCATTGGGGTGTTGCCATCCTTACATAGGCTCTCATTTACTTAAAGTTTAGTGTTGCAATAATTTTATACTGTTTAATGCCTATAAATATCTGTGTGATCTAGATCTATTTTATTGCATTATTCTTTAAGGAGTATAGAGCATTAAGCTATCTGGACTATTATCCAAACCTTTAGTTTTATTTACATACTGAGATTTAGTTGGTATACCTGTATGGGTGTGTGTTTTACACCTGTCTGCTCCTGCTACATATTTCGCAATAGTATAAACAGATATTTCTGTCTTCACTGAGTCACACTGTATTTTATGAAAAAAATGATATATATCTTTAGGGTGTTTGTCAGTGGTGGCAATGCATCATGTGTTTGTTTAAAGAACACTATTCTCCAAAATATAAACAATTCAACAATTTACAGTTCTATCAGTATAAACATTTTTTGAGCCTGTTTGTGTACATTTATTTGTATTATACTTTTTATTTGTTAGGAGTCTTGGTAAGAGTTGTGTCGACTAAATTTGTAGCACTGTCTTAGAGGTAAAGGAATACTTTCACTTTGCTGTTTTTCTTTAGAGCAACGTGATGTAACAGACACCGTGTAATGTGAGACTCTTCCTGGTGTCTGATACAGTCTGAAATAATATGAACTGAGTTATGATAAAGATCTATACTTTGATTTTGACTCCTGTTCTTAACATCCTTTCAGGTGATTACATGTTTTGCAGACACCCCTAAAGGTCTTTCGTCTGCCTAACAGCAGCCATGTTGGAAGGGTTGGTTGCCTGGGTTCTCAACACATACCTGGGCAAATATGTCAACAACCTTAACACAGACCAGCTATCCGTAGCACTTCTGAAAGGTA
Source organism: Limnodynastes dumerilii (assembly GCA_011038615.1). Lineage (NCBI taxonomy): Eukaryota > Metazoa > Chordata > Amphibia > Anura > Limnodynastidae > Limnodynastes > Limnodynastes dumerilii. Next base: position 534,911 of record WWET01000552.1, on the reverse strand, counting down.
ACACAGAACGGGGCCTATTCAATGTGTCGTTTACTTGGATGTTTAAATTGTTATACATGATTTTTTTTTTTATATTGCACTGACCCATCACGGTGGAGGTAGAAATCGGAGCAGTGAGAGATGTGTAAGAGGGGATGTATTTACCAATAAATGGCTACTTTCAAACGTGACTTTCATTAAATCTGTAAGCCTGGAATACATAAAGTGTCATTCTAAAGACCTGAGATCCTGAGCACTACTAATCCTGTATAATTGAATGAAATAACCCACACGGTTTACGCTACTTAAACTTCTATAGAAACAGAAGAAAATTAAAAGAATAGTTTTAAAACATGTATTGAGTACTCCATACTTCCAGGAATTTCTATTCTCTCGAGTTCGATAAGTTAAGGTTGACCTTTGTTGTCAGAAGTCAGGCCAAGAGGTCATAGTAGAGCTGGGCGATTAATCGAATTAATTTGATTAATTCGCGATTTTACATTTTGGCGATTTTAATTTTGGCCAAAATCGTAAATTCGATTTTCACCCGTCACCCCTTTTACTCACCTCAGCAGAGTCCGTGACTGATTCTCTCCACCGCAGCATCTCCTCTCTGATCATCAGAGGAGATGCTGCGGATAGAGGCAGTCACGGACTCTGCTGCGGCGCTGCTGTGAGTAAAGGGGGTGACGGG
>WWET01000552.1:465943-527837 GCA_011038615.1 Limnodynastes dumerilii | reverse complement strand
CATTTTCATTTTTTAATACGTTGCAAAATCATAAATAAAAAGCCATCTGTTAAATCCAGCTCCTGTCATAGCCCCTTTTTCCTGTGTTGAGGTTTTAAATAGTTAAATTACAATTTGTGGTTGTATGTCAACAGGTGGGTCAGAATATCAGATTTAAGGCTAGTTCTAGAAGCCGGTTAGATTAGACACCTGGGACCTGATCCTCATTTAAACAGCTTACACCGATGCGCTAGGTACGGAAGGCAGCTGAATATAGGTACTACACATGCCGTAGCTGCGTGGCGTGCCGTGCGGAAATCTGAGATACGCACGGTGGTGGTGGTACGCATTTAAATCACACGTAAGTGGGTTTAGCACTTACTTAAGATCCTGTATTCTTCACGCATGGAGATGGTTGAGGTAGCTCTCTGCACATGGATTCACTATTTGAACGTGAGAGAGAAGGGGGAGTGTCCTATTCTTCCATTGCAGAGATCCAGAACCAATAACATCGGGGGACTTAAGCACGACATTTGCATAAGTTACCTGACAAGTAACATGGACGTATGCGCGCCTACGGAACTTAGCTCTGTATGTTCAAAGGTACGAGGATGGAGCATACAGGCAGGGGGTAGGCATGCAAAAGAAGGGTCAGGGAATACCAGTTACGCATTGATCTATGCTGGGCCACAAATGGTAATCAGAAGGCACCTCTAGAGGGTGGTGGCAACTGATGGCAAGCTTGAAGGGTGCAGTAAAGAATATTAATAATGTTAAGGAATTTAACCCATTGTTTTCCTTACACAGGTTGAGAAGCTGATGCGGAAGAAACAGCTGGATGTGGCAGACTTCAGCATTTATTGGGATGTTAACAGCACTTTATTGGGCGACCTGCCCCCTGGAGAGCTGCAGGTATATAGACCCTGCTCACCCTTCTGCATTTAGTTCAGCACCTGATGACTGGTATCCAGGAGGAAAGAATCGGTTTGACAAAGAGTGAGGGTTATGTCCCTGAACCTCTATTCCTTATCCAATCATCTGCTTGCTCTCCCCAGTGGACATAGTTACATCCAATTCCGACCAGCTGCAAAGCAGGAAATAGTTTTCCTTTATGCTGGACAATAGTTTGTGTCGTGTAACCTGCATTGACAGGATTTAGTCCGCATAAATTAAGCTTCTCTGTTAGCATGAAGATAATCTCAAACTTCAGTTTCATTTATTCATGACGTAGTTGTCCGGTGTGTCGGTCTTTTTGATCTCTTAGGATGCCATGGATGAAAGCATGGAAAGTCGTGAGCATCAATATATCCTGGAACCCGTGTGCACCGCAGCTCTCCTGAAGAGGAACTGCTCCAAAGAGCCTCTCCGATCACGGCAACGGCCACGGATTGAGTGCGACATTCGTCTAAAGACCATCCCGCTGACTCTCTCTCAGGTAACATTAAGATTTAGGGGTCTATTTGGAAAGGAGAGAGAGAGAGCACAAATACGAACACATCGCCTGTTTTCTCTCTATTAAAGCTCTTTACTTCCCTCCTGCCCCAGTGCTAAAAACATTTTAAAAAGTGCCGGGCCTCAGCTTCTCCAGACGCCTTCACAGTCGCCATTGAGAACATTGGGGCATGGACTGACTTGTGGAGAAGAGCCTAATTCTTATCCACTTGGTCACCAGTAGGATCACATTTCAAGAGTTCGTATTGTAAAAGATAGGACTGTCTTGGGAAAGCAGTTGCCGCCTAGACAATTGTATCAGTGTCAGAAATAGTAGTAATGCAGGTATTTGGATGAATGGTCCTATTTCAACAATTACACATTCCCAATAGCGGGTAGTTTAGGGTGAGGTAGCGGCACAGGGAGGCTACGGTTAGGCTGTTAGAAGAGGAAGGTTAGGGTTAGCCTATGTTACGGTTGAAATTCTGCAAAGATACCCTCGTAAGCGGTGATGTTATTACCTGCAGGATTCCAGTCTTCTAATATTCCCATAGTGTATCAGAACTACAGATGTTTGCTATGTGTTTTCCCTAGTTAAGTATGGGAGGGTAGGCTAGGGCTTGATCTGACATTTAGGCTACTAAAAGCTTGGTACATTAAACTTTTTATAGGGTTACATAGTAGCCTTGTGGTGTGCAAAAAATCACTTCCTCCATCAGTCTTATCTTGTGTACCTTTAGTTTTCTGAATTCCAAAGGTTTGCCTTTATTTTTCCAAGGCTCTATATGGTTGAACTTTGTGGGGATATTTTTTTTTTCCATATCTAGGCTCAATATCGACAAATTGTGGAATTTGTTGATGAGTTTGACCGAAAAGAGCGACAGATGAAGTACAGAAAATGGAGACCAAAGGTTGCAGTGACAAACAAGTAAGTTGAAGGGAAAAAATAGAGAGCAGATATACCAAGTTGATGGTCTCCTGTTTAAGTACAATTAATGGCATTGGCTGCCAGGGTGTACTATTAAAGCAGATCTGTGATTGGCTGGTTAATGCAGCCAATTGAACGTATCAGTTTATTTTGCTCTGCTCTGAAGCTGAGCAGTTGGATCACACATTGGGGTTATCTGTTAATGATATTTGTCTAGTCAGGTTGACTTTTATTACTGTAGGAATGCATAACTCTCCTACTAGAATCTGTAGGTATTAGTTATTCGCCGAGGGACCACTTTGCTCTTCCTTAACTTTGTCGAAAAGACAACAAGTGTGTTATGTTCTTGTCTTTTGTACAACAGCTGTAAGGAATGGTGGCTTTTTGCACTGAATGCAAACCTGTGTGACATCCGAGAGCATAGACGCCGACTAAGTCTGGAGTATCTGCTGCATCGAGCCCGAGACGCTGTGTTTTATTGCAATAAGCGCTATGAAAAAGCTCAAGGGATCCCCTTATCTGCTGAAGACGAGGTAAAGGTTCCATGTATCCTGCATGGTTGAAACAGATCTGATCCCCGTATAGCAGCCAAGCCTTAACACACAAGTTCAGTGCTTTGGTACAAATAACCGCAGCTAGTTGTCAGTAAGGATAAAAGAAACATAAGTACACATAAATATTGCCTCACTAACGTCCTACTCACAGAACACACACAGTATTTACTATAGCAATCCTCCATCCTGCTCCGCAGGCAGTGAGAGACTGAGAACAGCCACATCTCACACAAGTGCATCTCCTAATAAGCCTAACCAAGCTGGAGAGTCTAACGAACCAAGACAGACCTAGTGGATGGAGCCCACCCTTTCTCTCCTATCCACAACCCAAGGAATTCTTATTTGACTTTACAGCTAGTGAGAAACACTCAGCAATGAACAACATCAACATAAGACGGATACTAACATGTCTCCCATGAGCCACTTTCCCAGGGCTTCTGTCACACTTTGTATATCACTTTTTTTTCCTCAATCATACACAGTGATTTTAGTTAAGATCGTGTTTCTTCTCCTTGTACGTTCAGTGCAGCCATGATTCACTTCACCTTGGCATTATCTGCTTACACATATTGATACCTATGTTGGGTCCCTGCTTTTCAGACTCAGCTGGACCGGATTGAAGAAGAACAGTCTCTGGAAGAATTAAAAATTCTACAGCAACAAGTGCATGACCGGCTGAGGAAGCAACATGAGCTGGCAGAGGTGACAGACTACTCACAGCACTTGCTAGAGACTGATTACAGTTTTAGGGGATTATCCTCTAGCTCACATAATCTGTAGTAATTGAATACTCCCATAAATCACATCCACGTTCACTTCCTGACATATACTGTTTTCAGATCATAATTATGGTGGTTTTTACACATTGGCATAGCTCCCAACATGGGGTCAAAATAAGCCCCACCCCATTACCAAACCCCACCCAGTTCTGCCTACAAATGGATAAGTTTATTCTACATGCTACCCACTTTATAAGCCCCACCCCTTTTGAAGGCTAGAAAATTGTGCCAGTCCAATCTGAATGGGGACAATGCACAGGTGAAGTATTCTGAGGTGTCTGTTCTAGAATGCACAGAGCACTATCCATGTTGGTTGAATGTGTCTCTTGTGTCACTACCTGTGATTGCAGTGTCGCAGGGTAACATTCTCGTCTTTCCGCAGAGTGTTAGAGAACCTGTGTCAGATTCGGCTGCCGCCTCCCCGGCGTCGAGTCCTACAGGCGGACAGAGCAGCGGGATGCTGCAGTACCTCCAGTCGTGGTTTCCAGGCTGGGGCGGCTGGTATGGGAATCCCCAGGAAGCAAGGGAAGACCTGGAGAGGTTAAGTCAAGAACAGCAGCAGGAAGACAAGCCGTGGAACGCAGAGGATCTCTTAGGTGTGTTTCATGGTTATTATTTTATACCGTTCAGTTTATGACACGATAAAGATAAGTTATGTTGTTCTTTCATGTAAACCTCTGTGCCACTATCTGGGTGAGCGGTTAGGAGTTTGATTCATTTCCCGGACACGGGAGCAATTAACACATATCACAAGAGTCCTGTCCCCTTTTCTCACTCACTACACCTTTTCTTCCCCTCTCTTCCTCATACCCTCCCGTCTCTTGCTCTCTCATTCTATCTCCCCCCCTCTCTTCCTCATACCCTCCCGTCTCTTGCTCTCTCATTCTATCTCCCCTCTCTTCCTCATACCCTCCCGTCTCTTGCTCTCTCATTCTATCTCCCCTCTCTTGACTGATCATCACTATGGATCTGAGGTGAGGTACAAAAGTACAAGAGAATTCAGTCATCAGATACTGTATATAACTTTGCCTCAGTTAAAAGCACTAAATATCTCCCCGTATATCTACACTTAATTCTAGTACCAGAGGGTTACATAAAGTCCTTTACAAAGGAGATTCTAAGCAGCCCAGGGGTGAAATAAAGCTTGTTTACATCCTACATACAATTCATATTGCCCTCTACACTTGATAACAACAAACAATAACAGATTACCCGTCACAACCCTGACATCACCTGAGGCTGCGTTACTTGTGTGACAATAAGGTTTATCAAATACGACCACCTGGTCTTACAATGACCAATTCCCTGTTTACCTCAGATCCTACTCAAAACTTGTCTCCTGGAGGCCATTGGTTCCTCCTGTAAACAGAACTATCATAAACTTACAATGATCTCTTCTTTTACCACTATGTAACGTTTAAGAACACAGATATGAACCTGCTAATTCATAAATAACAAAATGACATACAAGATATTGCAAAGAGTTTCTTATAAAAAATAAAATGGTTAAAATTCAAAAAGTTCACTTAGGCAGAGGTTACTTTCTGTGCTGGGACGGACAAGAGACCGGGGTGTTTGTCAAAGGTCATTTTAGATCTGTGTATTCACCTGCATCAAGGTTATTTAGAGAGTTCTGGTGATTTATGACCAGACACACACACACACACACACACACACACACACACACACACACACACACATTTACAATATCCATATAAACATTGTACATTTGGCTGGAGGTGAAGACAATTGTGCAAAGATTGCAGGCTGGATCAATTCAAATTCATAAAGTACTATTTTATATACAAGATATTGGGACAGATTTACTAAGCTGCGGGTTTGGAAAAGTGGAGATGTTGCCCATAGCATCCAATCAGATTCTAGCTCTCACTTTCCTATTATGTTCAAGAGAACGTCAGCTAGAATCTGATTGGTTGCTATGGGCAACATCTCCACTTTTCCAAATCCGCAGCTTAGTGAATCTGGCCCATTGAATCTTACCATGACTTTCACTTCCTTCCTTCCTTTTTTTTCCTCTCACTCAAATTCATAGTGATTTTCTAATAGATTTATAGTGGTTTCTTGGTTTTTCAAGTCAAATAAGTGATTTGTTTTGTTTTCTGTGCCTTGAAGGAACTGATGACTTTTTTGATCCCACTTCTGACACCACAAATTTAAATACATTTACTAAAAGAGACCACGTGTTTGCGAAACTCAACCTTCAACTGGAGGGCGGCACAATAACCCTTCTACACAAGGAGAAAAACAGCACCTTTAGCAAAGAGGCTGCCTTTATGCAGCTGGAATTCTCAGGTATAGAAACACGTTTTGTTTAAAATGTCACAAACCCATTAGATGGTATCCACTGCATGGGGCCTAACTTACTGACCTGGTATTCACCTGAGCCCATAGAAGGTGGGGATGGACAGGTTGCAGCTCCCTTACAAGAGCTGGGGTTTGGGTGTAACAGATGTACAACCAAATGTATAATCATTACAATTAGTTGGCGTAAAAGCGCAATGTAAAACTTACCAGAAACAGGCATCCAGGAGCCAGTAGAAAGCACAGGAACAGGTTGCAAGACACATCATCAACATTCAATTGTTAGCAGCTGTTCTGACACAGGAAGGCGTGAGAATGGGGGGTTTAAATAGGGGGAATCATTCACATGGGGCTGGATCCAGAATTAAGTAAGTTAGTTGAAATGAGTCACTCCTGGGCTAAACCATGTTGATTGCAGGGGAGTCATATTTCATCTGTTGCAAACAGTATTAGAGTTGAGAGGTGATGTTTCCTATCCCAAGTCTAAATAACAGTGTAATAGTAACGCTGGTCAGTATCTGTGTGCAGTAAGCAATTCAAAGATATCTCCCTGCATGCAAAGAATACAATGAACTTTACTCCCCCTGAAATCAACATGGTTTAGCCCAGGAGTAACTCATTTCAAGCACTTACTTAAGTCTGGATCCAGCCCATGGTTACCAACCCAGGAAGTGATGAAGAGAACCAGGAAGTGTTGAACACTGGTCATGTGATCAGAACAAAAATGTAAACAAAACAAGTGCAAGTTAATGGAAGTGTAATAATCATGACATGATGTAATTGGAACTTTTGTAACATGATTGTTTGGAGTTTGAGCATGCAAGATCTTATTTAGGAAAACAGATAATGGGTCATAGTGTTATTTATTTACTCAGTCATTCTTACAATATTTCACCTATCATTAAATGGTCACATGGTTAAATACATTGGTAAGAAGTGTCACATGCTCTCAGCATATCTCCCTAATAGCAGAAGCAGTCACATTGGGCCCATTTCAATTACTTTTGTGGTCCGCGATAAACGTGAAAAAGCTTGCGGTATGCTTGTTCCCGTCTTTTACAGTAGCTGATTTTTATGCACACCTCTATGAGGTGCGAGGCTAATTAAATCGGGCCCATTACCTTATTGGCTGAAGGTGAAAGATTCGGGCCCCATAGCAAGGAAGCGGGACCGGAGTCTGGATGGGCAGAACCAAGTGGGACTGCAGACTAATGGAAGATATCCGCTTAACACAGGGCTCGTCACTCCATGTATGTGTGTGTATGTATGTATGTATGTATGAGTGTGTGTATGAGTGTATGTATGAGTGTGTGTATGAGTGTATGTATGTATGTATGTATGTGTATGAGTGTATGTATGAGTGTATGTATGTATGAGTGTATGTATGTATGAGTGTATGTATGAGTGTATGTATGTATGTATGTATGTATAGCGCTGTAGCTCTCAGCACTGTTTTAAGCTGCCAGCCTCTGACAGATTACTTACGGTGCAGGAGGAGCAGCTGCCACAGGCCCCTCCCTCCTCCGGTCCCCATAGCACCCCCTGTAGTTACACCACTGCTTATATTTGCTGAGTTCGCTCCAATGTCCTTAAGTAGGTAACATGTTTTTCTATTGACCTTGACCAACAAGAAGACTCAGTGTCCCTAATTCTGGCTGCTCAGTGAACCTCCCACCTCTTCTCTTTCCAAAACATTAGTCAGCTACATGCCAACCACACACTGTGCAATGTAGTCAGTGACGCTGACCAGAAGGGGATATCACATAGTCCTAACGCTCATGTGAAGATTGACCCAGGTGTGATCAGATTGTTCCTGCGTACTATAACATTGGCTCCCGGATCAGACCAGGCCTTTCACTAGACAATACTCAGGCAGATCAGCCAATCATTAGCCTGATTACTGTATAGTGTGTGGCCAGCTTTAGTTCCCTCCATTACGGTGAGCGTAAACATGAAAGATAATCTTGAATTCCTCCAATGAACTGCTTTCTCTGACTCTCTGCTTTCCTTTTGAAGGGATGACGGTGAGAGTGGAGTCATTGCCACGTACTGATTCCTCTCTTCTGCTGGTTCAGCTGGGTGGACTGTTCCTCAGAGATCTGGCGACACATGGGACTATTTTTCCTGATTTGGTCTACCCTAACGCTGTAGGTAATTTGGTGTTTGTCTCTCTGGAAGACGGGTAGCTGTAACACACTCTGTCTTGTTCATCCTGTTATAGAAATAGGAGGCATTCCCTCCCTGCGCTGTGTGACTCCTATTCACGCTTCCAGATATGTTCCTTTGTAAGATGACACGGCCGTTACAGACATGTCCAGATATTTAGGGCCCAATGCTGGCGTTTTATACTGCTAGAAAAGGTGACGGCCTTTATATAGAGCCATATAACAAAGAATCGGCCTCCTGTCTGAATGGGATGCGTCAGTGGAAATGGGTTCAGCATTTTATTTTTCTGTGCAATTTAGATGAAAGCAATAATGCGTCTGATTTCATAACATCTATTGTGAATTCTATGGTCTGCTTCCTCCATGGGTTTGCGCTGTGAAACATAAGGTAACTCCTGCCTGTTGTCGGATAATGCATTTATGTCTGTATTTCACGGCCCAGGAACAAAGTATATACTGGATGAAGTGTGATGTATAAGTTAGATGTCTTTCATGTCTCTCTACTGCTATATCTTAGACTTACAGTGGTGTCACCCCCACAGACCCACTCTCTACCTCTGTGTCTAACACCCTCACTCTCTACCTCTGCGTCTAACACCCTCACTCTCACTCTCTACCTCTGTGTCTAACACCCTCACTCTCTACCTCTGCGTATAACACGCTCACTCTCTACCTCTGTGTCTAACACCCTCACTCTCTCCCGCTGTGTCTCTAACCCCACTCTCTCTCCCCTATCTCTGTCTCTCCCTCTACGTTTTTAACACCTACTCTTTCTTGCCATGTGTCTCTTTAACCCCCACTCTCTCCCTCTGTGTCTCTAACCCACATGCAGTCTCCAGGTGCAGGAATCAGCACTATACTGATGACCTGAGGTCATGTGGCACACTAGTATTGCGCTACTTGTAGCTCTCCACTACAAATCCCAGCATGCTTCAGTATAAGCATAGGCACTACTACCTGTAGCTGAACAGTAAAGATTTTCCAGACGTTCTCCTTCCAGTACAATGGCTCAATAAATCAATCTCTACACATAAATATTTATTGCTCTATAGAAGATAGTGTATCAGGCAGACGTGTACCCAGGTGGATAAAGATGATTACAGACATGGCTCTGTGGGCTGGAAACCCTAAACATAAATGACAAAGGAGACCAGGTAAGAAGATCATGGATCCCAACTTGGGGTGTGATCTCACGCTCACAGACACCGAATCTGCTGACTGCACAGCAAGAACTGGTGTTACTTTGTCTACAGTATGAAGAGAGAGAATTTATTTCTTCTAAATGCTGTTTTCCAGGATGTTATTTTGTCCGTTAACAGATAAAATGTGCAGTGCTGATAATACACTGTGTGAGCATACTCTATAGCATTCATGTCTCATGTTTCAGCAAAAAGAAGTGGCTTGTCTATCCCCTCCGTCCAGTGCACACACAGGCCCGGCAGACCTGCTGAGTCCCAGCAAATGTAAGTTTCTGTTTCCACAATGACAATGTCCAATCGTTTCTTCATGTTATTTAGGGGACACTTCTTAAGTTGAGGCATAGGAAGCTCTGTGGCAGGAGTTGGCGCTTATTGTAATTACAGCCTGTTTGTACTTCATCCTCTATGAGCATTCTTCAGTAACTTCTCAGTGTTTCTTTATATATTGATGTTTTTGGTTGTTTTTTCTCAGTTGTCTATGATTTTTATATTTTATTTTATTACTTTTATACATTTAATATCAAAATATCTCTGCAAAAGTTCTTCTTGATTTGATTAAGTAAAATTAAGTTACTGAAACTGCTCCCGTGTGGCTAAATAATTGTGGCAGTTATTAAATATATAACATTCCAAATCCTATTGGTATGTAACATAGCAATCTGGTATCACTCCTGGTGAAATACAAGTAATGCCGGATGCTGCTACCTTTACTTAATAAAAAGAACATTTTATTTTTCAGCCACTGCAGAAGATGATCCTGTGTTTAAAATGTTGTATGAGAAGAATCCAGTGCACAGTGTTTTTGAGAGACGGCTAGAAGTTAGCACGCGGCCTTTGAATATAATCTATAACCCACAAGCAATTACGAAAGTGGCAGATTTCTTTTACAAAGGAAAAGTTCACAGTTCAGGTGATGTGTAGTGTTTGTCATCTCTCTGCCTGATGTTACCTTTCTCTTTATAACTGCAATAGACAAATGATTTTTGCATCTGCCCTACATCCCAACCATCCTGCTTTTAGTGGGACAGTTCCACTGTTGTTATTATTATCATCATCATTATTGTTAGTGCTCTGTCCTGATTGGGGCAGAGGCTGAGAGGCGTGTTCATTTTACTCTGCAGAGCACCAATGAACAAGTGCGTGTGTGTGACCGCTTTAGATAAAGGGGAGTTAAAAGAGATGTTTAGCCCTATCAGAGTGCTAGACATACCCCGGGCTGTGACCATGCCCTTTTCACGGCATTGAACACACCCCTTTATTCACAGTCATACCTTCGACCCAACTCCCATAACCCCAGTTTTGGGAGGTTTGCTTTGTTGTTCAATCTTATTATGTGATTGTGGTTCTGTTCTTTGCACAAGGAACTCATTTTCGTTTTCTTGCAGGATTTGGTTACCAGTCAGAGCTTGAGCTAAGAGTGGCAGAAGCCGCTAGAAGACAATACAATAAACTGAAAATGCAAACAAAAGCCGAAATCCGTCAGACTATTGATCGTCTATTGGTCGGAGAATTTATTGTAAGTTTTAGTTTTTTTTTTCCTCCTGAATGTTTCATTTACAGTTTGGATAAAACTGATTCTTGGTCTGAAGCGCCAAGCTGTAAATCTTCTTAATGTTTACGTCACAGCCGGAATTGTAAGCTCTTGTGTACAGGGTCCCCTGCCCTCGTACCTTCTTCACCGCTTTCTCCTCTCCCTGATCTTTTCTTCAGTTTCTCTGAACCTCTGCAATATCATCCGTGTTGCTGCCCTGTCACAGCACCGGCTGGGGATCATTCTCTTCGTTATAAATATGTTTGTCGTAAAATTTCAATTCAGGAGTAGAGACCCTGGATCAGACGCTGAACTGGCTCCTTCACGGGCCTTCTGCATATAGAACCCTACGCTAAGTCTCTGCATGCGGACGACCCACATACAGAATGGTAGATTACTGTACGATCACCATTCCGTATCCCACCCACCATGTTTACCATATACGCATAGTGAGTGGGGCCGCACCTTGGGCGTAGACCGCATTCTGCATCGGACGGATGAGTTCCAGTGTAGAATTCCATGGACTGTGCATGTGCAGCACTGAAGGCCAGGGGTCCTATGTATATATGTCTCCTATTATTAGTTCTGGATCCGGCCCTCTGTGTGGAACGCCAATGTAAAGTATAACTTTGTTGACCAGTTTCCCTTTTTGTCCTCCCTCAGGAAAACAGTAGACGTTGGACGTTGCGCCTCGATATCTCTGCTCCTCAGGTCATATTTCCTGATGACTTTTTGTGCCAAGATCCGGTTCTCGTAGTAGTTGATCTTGGGAGAATTTTACTTACCAATTCTCAAGGTAACCATTTGGGGGGTGTAGAGCCATGTGTGACACCTCTACTATGCGCCATTGCTCCTTCTCACATGACCCTGCACATAGTCAGGATAAAACAGGTTTATATGTATTATGTATTGTCTTTCCTGTGACTGTCATCCCGGTCATGTCTGTGGGACATCCTCATTCTAGTCATGTGATACAACAGTTTTAACCTATTGGGCAACACTCTCTATTGATTCATTAATTAACTACACGCGGTATGTGATAGTATGAGAACAACAAACAAGCATCATGTACAATAGTTAAAGCGATTAATAAATCCGATCATAGAAAGTTTTTTTTTCTGTTTTTTGTTTTTTTTGTTATCACCAATACTAATAGATTGATACTTGCTGTTTAAATTGCAAGTTTAATGAACCATTGCTTTTGATGAACACAGTTTTTGGAAACCTCATAGATTATAAAAATGTAGAAAAACTTGTTTCCAAGAGACCGTCATATCTTACAGTTAAGCAGTTAAGCGCATGTGCAAATACAGCCAACCAAAGTGCATTCGCAAATTCAGCCAATCAGTCTGCAGACGTCTGGTCTGTTCCAACTCTGTACTGAGCAGAGAGGAATCCCTTTGACGCCTTCTTGCCTATGGTTCTACCTTTGCAGTTGAAAAATGCTTATAGTTCACCTTTGCATGTTCTAAGAGATAACTATGCGTATACATACTGACCATTGCAATAGAATAATTCAAATAGGCAATTAATAGTTTTGATCGTTGTTCTTGCAGATCATGGCAAACACAAGGTTTTCAATCACGATTCCGAAACAAATGATTTAAGTGACGATGAATACAAGACCCCTCTAGCAACACCTACTGGCAGTCCTCCTCCCGAACTTGCCCCCGATGCGGATCAAGACCTGTCCAGTTGCAGTGGGACGGAGCTGAGCGAAGAACAGCTAGAAGCCTATTTATTGAGCAATAAAATGTATGAGAAATACTCCTTGTCTTTTAAGGATTTGCAGATCATGGTCGGACACGTGAAAGACAACTGGAAACACATTCAGGACAATGAGGTCGGTCCAACTCACGTGGTGGAGAAGTTTAACGTCCACTTAGAGCTGGAGCGTCGGTTGGTCTACACCTCTGATCCCCAGTATCCTGGAGCAGTGCTATCTGGCACTCTACCAGATTTAAAAATCCATATAAACGAGGACAAGATCTTTGCTTTAAAAAAGTGCTTTACAAACTTGACCAGTTCGGAAAGCAGAGCATCCGACAACACACTTCTTAGGAAAGAGAAAATCTTCTTGGATACCGAGAGCAATGGAAGGATGCAGGACTCCGTCATGAACCTCACCCAGAGTATTATTACTCTGGAGCAGCACACCAGGGAAGTTCTTGTTGAGTCAAAACTTCTCTTAGCAGAGTTCAAAATCAACTACATGCAGCTCGGCGTAGAAAGCTGTGGCCGCTACATCTCACTTCTCAAAGTGTTTGGTACCAATGCCCATTTTGTAAAGAGACCATATGACGCAGAGGTGTCCCTTACGGTCCATGGCCTTCTCATGGTGGACACCATGCAAACGTACGGCTCTGACTTTGACCTTCTAATGGCTTCACACAAAAATCTGTGTTTAGATGCCCCAACTGGAAGTTTACGTGAAAGCCGGGCACAGTCCCCCGTCTCTGACACCAACGACTTATCACCATCCAATCCGTGCTTCGTAAAAAATAAATATAATTCACTGGAAAATCTTGCCTCGAAAGACCAAGAATCTCTCATAAAGCTTGAATACCAGTTTGTAAGTTCAGAATGTCCTTCAATGAATTTGGACAGCTCACTACAAGTGATGACTGTGCAGGTCAACAATCTGGACATCATCCTTAACCCAGAGACCATGGTAGAACTACTCGCCTTTCTTCAGAAGTCTTTTCCCAGAGACAGCGATGACGCAAGCCCTCAGCCTTTGAAAACGGACTTGGAAAGCAATTACAATGAGCAAGAATTCTTCCAGTCAACCTATGAGCAGAACTCCCAAGTAGCCATTGACATTCACAGGTTAAACATTTTACTTTTTCGAACCATTACCATGCCTAACGGTAAAAGTATCGGAAGGAAAATTGCAACAGCTAGTATCGGAGGAACCAAGGTAAACGTTTCCTTGGGAAGTAGGTTTGAAGTTAATGGGTCGTTGGGTTGCCTTCAGCTAATGGACCTAGCACAGGAGTCTTCAAAAAACAAATATGTGATCAGCATAGGCAACATAGCAGCCTATGAAAGTCAAGGCAATGACTCGGAATCCTTTGAAACTATGTTTGTCACAAGAGACGACTCCTATATTCCAATGGAGGCTTTAAGTTTCAAATTCATTGAGCAGTCCAAAGCAGAATTTGCGCTTAATCTGAAAATGGCGTCTTTACATTATAACCATTCAGCCAAGTTTCTCAAGGAGTTGACCTTATCAATGGACGAGCTAGAAGACAACTTTCGTAACATGCTGAAGAGCGCAGCCTCCAAAGTGTCTTCAGTACTGGCCACCAAAACGGCAGAGTATAGCGAAATAGTTTCATTATTTGAACCCCCACGGAAGCACCGGGACTCTGTGCAGTACGAAACAGATGAATACGATGGGTTTTATCCTGTAGACCCCAAAATAGATACTGTAAAACTTATCTTAAATATTAACATAGAGTCGCCGGTTGTGTCCATACCTCGCAGTCCTGGCAGTCCAGAGCTTCTAGTTGGACATTTAGGACAAATATTTATTCAAAACTTTGTGTCCGACGATGATCAGTCAAGAAGCGACCGTTTACAAGTGGAAATTAAAGATATCAAACTGTACTCCCTGAACAGCAGTGCGCTTGGCGCACGTAGAGAGTTCCGTCATTCAGAGTCTGAATCCTCACGTACAGCATCTGTTTCGGGAAGTGTGAGCAGCCAGGAAGATGCGCAGTTTACCCGTAATGATTTCTTCGAATCGTTGCAAAAAAATCAAGGTGAGGTTCAACCGGCTTTATGCACTTATTCATTCTGCTGCTAATGACTATAAATTTAATGAAATTATTATTTGCATTAGCAAAGTGCATCTAACACCATTGTCCCTGTAGTATCTACTTAAAAATAGCAGAGGACCACACTCTCCCAAAATTGTAGCCACTTAGGGCCTGTTTCACAGTTAAGAAGCTTCTACATAAGGTAGCCCTATAGCACACTTATCTGTGCTCTGGAGTCAGATAAGTTAATGAATTATCGGAAAAGTCAATCATAGTAAATAGGGAACATCAGTGCATATAACCTATTGAAAATCAATTAACCTATTTTTCCTGTTTCCAGCCTTCCACATACTGAATAATACTACAATACAGTTTAAAATGGAGAAGTTTGCTTTAGAGAGAGACTGTGAGATGATGTTTCCATTCACAGAAGATTCTTTAGAAGTGGGCAGCATTCTGAAGATCGAGGGGAATTTCGGCAACCACGTTCAGGTAACTAAAGTTTAAAAGCCAGGTTTCTTTGTTGTTTGTTTGTTTTTTTAAACTCTATTTAATTTAAAGTTCATTGTATGTGTTTATAGCTGTTAAGTATTAAATGTTTCAGTAACATCTAACTGTTTCCACAGGTTGTTCTTGCAAAACATGTTTACGAGCAGGTTCTACAGACTCTAGATAACCTAGTATACTACGAAGATATGAACAAGGTAGCGCAAAGCTCTGACACCCCATCCAGCCCGGTGACTCCTGATAAAACTGCATTCCATATTCCAGAAGTCTTGAGTGAACAGAAGGAGAGACACTTATTTAACACTACAAGCTTTCGCTCCATATCCAGCAAGTCCGTTTCTACTCAGGAGTCCAAACCGTTTACTCAAATTCAAGCAAACTTTTGCATATCGGAGTTGCAGATTCAGCTTAGCGGTGATCTCACCCTGGGCGCTCAAGGCCTCGTGAGTTTAAAGTTTCAAGACTTTGACATTGAGTTTAGCAAGGATCACCCTCAGACACTTGCGATACAGATTGCGTTACGATCCCTTCTCATGGAAGACCTGCTTGAAAAAAATCCCGATTCCAAGTATAAGAACCTGATGGTATCACGTGGGGCACCAAAGCCTTCAAGCTTGGCCCATAAGGAATATCTATCACAATCTTGCCCTTTAGTGTCTCATGTGGAATACCCGGACATGCCACGATCCTTGCCTTCTCATATGGAAGAAGCTTCAAACGTCTTCCAGTTATACCAAAGACCGACTCATCCTTCACGCAAGAAACAAAGTGAAGAACTAGACTCGGAGTACCCATTAACCCCACCGCCCTCTCCCACGTCAGAGAGATCGAAATCCTCGTGCACTAAAGACGGTTTTGATGACTCCTTGGTTCACATAAGTGTATTCTTGGTGGACAGAAAGCATCCTGAATTTACCACTAAGTACAAGTGTATAAATCGGAGCGTGAACGTGGATTTTAACTGCCTGGATGTGCTGATCACTCTGCAGACCTGGGTTGTCATTCTAGACTTTTTCGGAATTGGGTCCACCGCAGATAATCATGCCATTAAGACAGAGCCCACGGATACACGACAGACTGTAAGGTCAGAAAACACCGCTGCAAGCTCTTCTGTCCAAGAACATACCAACATAAAATTGGATCTCAAGGTAGGCAAATCAACTGGGTCACCAAGACCTATGATGACTATTTGCCGTTGTTGCTGGGAAAAGTACAATTTGCAAACAATTAAAATACTTCAAAATAATGGATGACGGTGTTACATTACAAACGTAAATTGCGACTAATTGTATGCAAATGCTTCTAATAATTGTTACTTTATAATATAATAATTATACTTTATTTTTATATTTACTATATATACTTTTATACTTAATACTATATTATACTCTACTTTTATTATATAGGACTCAAGAATGGAAATTTATTTTTTATGGTTTTTTTTTGTTTGTTTTTTATATAG
The DNA here is from genome assembly GCA_011038615.1 of Limnodynastes dumerilii. Lineage (NCBI taxonomy): Eukaryota > Metazoa > Chordata > Amphibia > Anura > Limnodynastidae > Limnodynastes > Limnodynastes dumerilii. The sequence goes on along the minus strand of WWET01000552.1, from coordinate 511,216 downwards.
TTTAGTTTATTGCTTTCGTTATGTTACACTGGCCATTTATTACTCTCAGTGTCACAGGTTGCCTATGGTCGCTATATACTACAACATGTACAATTCACAATTAGACGGAAGAATTAAGAGCATCTAAAGTACCCTCATTCTTTTGATATTGTTGTTTTATAGGTTCATTCTCTGTCATTGGTGTTAAAAAACACGTCAAGCGAGTTGGCTAAAGCGATGGTGTCCAAGCTGACTGCCCACCATGAGAACATTGGTGAGTCCTAGTTACGGAATTCATGTGTGGTTTATGTTCTTGGGGCAGCAGAGTGTAACTAATGGAACTCCCCTTTCCCTGTACTGCAGAAGGAGATTTGGCCTTGCAGGGGAGTATAGGCAGCCTGTCACTGAGTGACTTGACCGTACACGGTGAGCTGTACACTGAACGCTTCACAACTAGCGGAGACGAAGCCTTGATCTTCCATATCTTCAAGTAAGATGGATTTATTGCTGCATTTTGCTCTTATATCACTATGTAATAGTGCATAGATACATTCTTATGCCTAAGCACTCCCTATTCCACTCCTGAGTTCATGATCACATTTTCCAGGATAGGTAGTGCTTGTTCAGAGACAATGGGTCAGATTTACTAAGCTGCGGGTGTGGAAAAGTGGAGATGTTGCCCATAGCAACCAATCAGATTCTAGCTGACATTCTCTAGTATGTAATAGGAAAGTTAGCTTGAATCTTATTGGTTGCTATGAGCAACATCTCCATCTTTCCAAACCCACAGCTTAGTAAATCTGACCCAATGAGTTAAACATAAATATAATTCTGAGACTGCAACATAGATCTCCATGGCAATGTCCGTTTCGCTTAATAACATTGATTTACAAGCTAATTACAATGAGATAATAGATGAGATGATTTATTCAGTCTCTTACTGAATTGACTTTTATGAGACACTAATAATATGGAGAAATGAAGCAACTATAGAAGCTCATCAAGTCATTTTATTTCCACCATTTCCTTTCCTTATTATGTCACTTCTATATTTTAACAATTCGCTAATCAAATGGTTCTCCCAGTTTTTAATAATATTCTAATAAAGATATGTGATTTTCACCTTATTGTATATATTGTATAACCAAACGGTTAGCTAATAGAGTGCACTCATTAAAGGAACGACTGTTTTCTGTGCTTCCTAAGTTCCTTGTAACGAGTTGGTTACACATTGGTTGCTGGGGATTTAGCTCACCATCTCTTCAGATTAGTTAGTGGGATTAGTGTGTGGTTCTTTTTCTCTTTGCTGCATGGTTTACATGCTCTGTTTTCTGCATAGCTCAGGAATGGCTCCATTAATTTAGTTCCTTTGATAGAGCCTTTCCATGCATCTGTTTTGCCTCTATATTCATATTTTATTTCTACTGTGCTCAGAGCAGTTCAGGCTCTTATTAGTTTTCTTCTGTAGGACGTCCTGTTGGCTTCTTTGGACGGGATTCACAGATCGGTGTTTTTATGCACGCATGTAGCAAGGCAACACCCATAACACTCGCCTCGGCCGGTTGGGTTTCCAGTGACTTACACCTCCATAGGGCACCCTTATGTCTGTGTGTACTTACGGGTGTATGTTACATACATATGTACATGTGTATTTATCTAACCGCGCCCTCAAATGCCTCCCCCACCCACGCTCGCGTAACTTCTACCATATGGAAAAAACATGCTCCTCCGTATGTATGTCCCTAAGTGCGATTCTCAAGTCCGTAATTTGCGTGGAAAAAGTTAGTACGCATGCGCAGTTATTCCGCTCCTAAAAATACGCACACAACCCCACGCAAAAGCGGATCTGTGAATACTGGTCTTTGTTATCACTTTGTTTCCTCACAAGTGTTTTATGCTTAAGCTGCTGTTCCTAATACAGGTATGGGCTTCCCGACCCCCAGCTGAATAGAGAGTATGACATGCGTGTGAGCCTGAGGATGGCCTCTGTGCATTATGTCCACACTCAGCGCTTTCAGTCTGAAGTTGTGGCCTTCATCCAGCACTTTACTCAGTTACAAGATGTCCTGGGCCGGCAGAGGGCGGCTATTCAGGGGCAAACTGTAAGTGGGAGGACTTCATCCTTCAACACTTCGTTTCAGAGCTTAATGAATGGAAACTGCGGCTTTACAATGATATCCTATCTTTGTAGGTTAGAGATCAGGCTCAGAGGGCCTCCCGGATCCTTTTGGACATTGAGGCCGGAGCCCCTGTGCTTCTCATACCCGAGAGCTCCCAATCCAACAACTTACTGGTCGCCAACCTTGGGAAACTGAAAGTCAAGAACCGCTTTCTGTTTTCAGGATCCCCGGGAACATTCTGCTTAAAGGACAAGGTACTGGAACATTTACACATATTGGGCTGGATACAGACTTAAGTAAGTGCTTGAACTTAGTTACACCTGGGATAAACCATGGTGATTGCAGGGGAGTCATATTTCATCTGTTGCAAACAGTATTAGAGTTGAGAGGTGATGTTTCCTATCCCAAGTCTACATAACAGTGTGATAGTAACGCTGGTCATTATCTGTGTGCAGTAACCAATTCAAAGATATATCCCTGCTTGCAAAGAATACAATTAACTTGACTCCCCCTGCAATCAACATGGTTTAGCCCAGGAGTAACTCATTTCAAGCACTTACTTCAGTCTGGATCCAGCCCATTACTTATATAATGATGTAAGTGACACATTTCCTTTCAGATCCCCTTTCTCACAATGAATTTCTGTTAATGAACTTTCTGCAATGTAATTTCATTGAAAGGTAGTCCCACAACTTCATTGGAAGCTTCTTACTATCCAAGACCACGTGTTGTCAATGAGATATCACATGACTAGAGAGACCCCCCTCTCACAACCCTGTGGATGGGTCACATGGGTGGAAAGTGCACCAATTTCTATGTATTCAGGTAGCTGATAGTCTTGATAAACATAAATTTAGGCTATGTCTAGAATGTGCTTTCTCATGCAGATCAACCATGAATTGAATCCCCTTTACACATAGTATATGACAAATGTCAATCTGCTGCTATATTTCTTATATAACTATTTTGATCATGACTGTCATCCGCCTAAACCATTGCAGGTTCTCATCAGTAAACAAGTGTAATGGTGGAGGTTTTTTTGAAACCTATAAATGATGTCAGAGTTACATATCAAAGGTTTATCATTGTCTATTTGTTCTGAAGGACTTAATTTTGCACGGATCTTCATACAAGGATCCAGTTTTATTAAAGGTATAACATTTCCTTGAAGGGTTCTTCCGTGTTGAGTGTTTATCTGCATAAACCTTATGGAATTGTGCTGTGTTATGCAAGGTGCTCTTGTGTCACCTTTAGTACGAGAGCCTACAAGTGTATATGTCAGTTGCCTCTGTTTACCAGGCCAGACTTGTGTTCCATAGTCACCTATGTGACGTTTATTTCATAATCCACAAAATTCCATAAATGTTGATTGCTGTGTTTCCCCCCAAAACAAAGGTTCCATTTCTTCCACAAACAACAGCTTCTTCTGTTTAACCAATATCTCTCTTCAGGTATATCCTTCTCTATTCATGATGACTATTGTCTGTACTGTCACAGACGTATTCATAGCCTCTCTGCCTTTAGGCTCTGCATGGGTTTTTATTGGCCAGTTTGGAAGTTTTTGCATGTTTTTGAAGTCAAAAGCAATTGTGGCGTGTAATCGGATATGCTAAAATCTGTTCTACATTTTTAGATATATATATTACACAGTTTTATATGTTACACTTCACGTTGTGTGACATTTGTCTCTAGTTTTGGCGGTTTATTCATTTGTTTTAATTACCAGACTTTAGGCCAATCTTCATCGCCCATTGTTACGCCAGATCACAAACACCGTGCTAAGGGGAGTGACTTGAAGACCAAACTGAATTGTGATTCTGCAGAAGGTTTAGTTATGACATCGAAATCTAAAACAGAAACGAAGGATTCTAAAGCACCTGAGCGCTCGGGAAGTTCTGGTGAGTAAGAAATGGAGTTATTTGCTTATTTCTTACTATAATATGTTAGTGTCCTAGATGATCCTTTAGAGATATTCAGCCCACAAACAACCACTTGTTTAGGCTTACTACATAAAGCGTGCCACATATATTTACCTTGCAGATGAAGACATCTGCCTATTAGACTGCATTGTGGTGGACCTACAGGACATGGACATCTTTGCCGCTGAGAGACACCCCCGAAATCTCACTGAATGTTTGGAGAAATCCCCAAACGACCTTTGTTTTCCTTCATACTATGTCCGACAAATGGGTGGAAGTCTTCTAACGGAACAATGCAGATTGAAGTTACAGCTAGAGAGGAACTTGGATAAGTATGTCGTAGACTATTGACTTTCTAAATAATAATGTAGCGGATCCAGACAGACGGAATCTGGATGTTTCCCGCACTGTGTGTGCAGAAAACGTCCGTATTCTGGTACTGCGCACACACTGCAGACCACCACAGCTGTGGACCCTCAGGAAAGAGTGGGTTGGAATCAATGTGGCCAGCAGTTGGGGAGGAATCCATGCGGCCCTCCTCCCCAAGGTTTACTTACAAAGCTATGGCTGCTTCTACACTATATTGGTTGCATGCTGTGGCTCTGTAGATGCTGCGGGGAGTAATGGCAGAGAAAGTTACCTAGGACCGCTATCCACACTAATTTTTAGTGGCTCCAGCCAATCACCACCATTACTACTCCCCAGCAGCATCTACAGGGCCATGGCACGTTACTAATAGTGTAGCTCTGTAATGTAGCTCTGTAATGTAGTGTAGCTCTGTAGCTCTGTAATATAGTGTAGCTCTGTAATGTCGTGTAGCTCTCTAAGCTCTGTAATGTAGTGTAGCTCTGTAATGTCATGTAGCTCTCTAAGCTCTGTAATGTAGTGTAGCTCTGTAATGTAATGTAGCTCTGTAATGTCATGTAGCTCTGTAAGCTCTGTAACGTAGTGTAGCTCTGTAATGTCATGTAGCTCTCTAAGCTCTGTAATGTAGTGTAGCTCTGTAAGCTCTGTAATGTAATGTAGCTCTGTAATGTCATGTAGCTCTGTAAGCTCTGTAATGTAGTGTAGCTCTGTGATGTAGTGTAGCTCTGTAAGCTCTGTCATGTAGTGTAGCTCTATAAGCTCTGTAATGTAGTGTAGCTCTGTAACGTAGTGTAGCTCTGTAAGCTCTGTAATGTAGTGTAGCTCTGTAACGTAGTGTAGCTCTGTAACGTAGTGTAGCTCTGTAAGCTCTGTAATGTAGTTTAGCTCTGTAACGTAGTGTAGCTCTGTAAGCTCTGTAATGTAGTGTAGCTCTGTAAGCTCTGTAATGTAGTGTAGCTCTGTAAGCTCTGTAACGTAGTGTAGCTCTGTGAACTCTGTAATGTAGTGTAGCTCTGTAAGCTCTGTAATGTAGTTTAGCTCTGTAATGTAGTGTAGCTCTGTAAGCTCTGTAATGTAGTGTAGCTCTGTAAGCTCTGTAATGTAGTGTAGCTCTGTAATGTAGTGTAGCTCTGTAAGTTTGTAAACAGCACTCAGTAATGAGCGCTGTCTATAAACCACTAAACAACTGCAGTCTGGGCATTTCTGGATGGGGGGACTGGGCACCCTCACTCGTAGGGGCGGCTCTGGCTGTGTAACAGTGTTTTGTGGGTCTGATAATGAAGAAATGTTTTTCTCTTCACAGAGAAATAAACCATTTTGTCCCTGACATGTCCATCCACGGCAGCTTGTCCTCTGTGCACTGCTCACTGGATTTGAGTAAATATAAATTGATAAGGGGCCTGCTGGCCAATAATCTGGGAGAACCTATTGAAGATTTCATGCGACCGTATGACTTGCAAGACCCACGGATTCACGTAAGTAACTCCGTTATCACAGGGAGAGTCTGTCCGCTGATCCTTTATTCCTCTTTCTCAGTGTTGAATTATCTGAGCTTGCAAAATGTGGAGCTATTATTGTTATTATTATCCCTTATTTATATAATGCCAGAAATTGTCTGCAGCGCTTTACAGAGAACATTAGACATTCACATCAGTCCCTGCCTCTAATGGAGCTACGTACTAAGATCCCTAACACAACACACACACACGTTAATTTAGTCAGCAGCCAATTAACCTACTAGTATGTTTTTGCCATGTGGGAGGAAACCGGAGCACCCAGAGGAAACCCACACAGACAGGGAGAACATACAAACTGCACACAGATAAGGCGAACTCATGACCCTTAGCGCTGTGAAGAACAAGTACTACTCACTGAGCCATCCTACTGCTACACTTTATAATGGGGTTAAGGGAGGTGGGTGGAAAGAATCTCCGTTTCTGATTGGCTTGTATCCAGCTAGTCCTCAATCCATAACTACGACATACAACCTGCGTAAGTAGTTTGTGCGAGCGTTCTGCACATGGTGCACAGGTAGTTTACTATCAGAACACACTATGAACAATTCCAGATTATGTGCTGTAAGCCTTTCCAACAGAGGGGCATGATGGGATGTGTGGACATGTTGGGCAAGGGAGGCATTAAATTGTACTATAAGGACTTGGTTAAGCACTTACATACGATCATGGGCGTTCGGGGCCCCTGGCAGCCACTGCATTGTAAGCGAACTGTCGGAAACTGACGGTTAAAAACAGCGCTCAGTATTCCATGTATAAGTGCTGAGAGATGTTAATGAATACATTGCGAGCAGCTCCCCTGCTATAGCGCTCAGCGCTCATATACATGGAGTGTCAAACGCTGTTTTAAGCTGTCAGCTTGCGACAGTTTCTATTGGCAGATGGTCCCGTCTCATGCCAACTAGCTCCACCCCCAAATTATTACGGACACCTGACCCGATTACATGAGCATGTAAGATTATGTGCATTTTCTTGTACCTACAGACTGTGTTAAGCGGGGAGGTCTACACAGGCGTGTCTTTCCTTATCGATATGGTCAACGTCAGCCTGGAACTTCTGGAGGACAAAGGAAAAGATGGACTGAGCCGATCACTGGCGCGGTAGGTAGAAAATAGTGATTTATTTAGTAAAGGGGGAGGGGGGTAGACTGATTGCCACCATTTTGCATATATAATATTACACCGTAGTCATTTAAAAAATGTGTAATGTTATGAACTTTTAACATTGTTCTAACCATGGGGTTTTTTTGTTTGTTATTATTATTTATTTAGGTTTGACTTTAAAAAGTCTAAGCTGCTTTTTGAGAGCTTCTCTAACCAGACGACGTCCGTTAACCTGGTTTCCCATTCCATGATGGCCTTTGACACTCGTTTTGCTGGACAAAAGCTGCCTCTGGCCCACAAACCCAATGTTTTCAACTGCATCCTGCAACCCTCAAAAAGCAACAGTAACCCCGGCTCCTTGCAGATTGAGTTACACCATAGGTAAGACAGCTTATGGCCTGCTCTGTAACTGCTAAAGTGCTTCCCCAATCCAATCCGTTTACTTTCATATTAGGTTTTATTTCAGAATTGTCCTATTTTGGTTTAAAACCACCCTAGGACAAGGATCCAGAGCTCTGTGTGTGTTCTGTAGGCACAGAGGCTTGAAAGTGTGCACGTGAGAGGGAAGTGAAGTCACATGTTACTCCTCTCTCACATATGCAGGTTTATGTTCTCTGAAAGCGTGCACGTGAGAGGGAAGTGAAGTCACATGTCACTCCTCTCTCACATATGCAGGTTTATGTTCTCTGAAAGTGTGCACGTGAGAGGTCACATGTCACTCCTCTCTCACACATGCAGGTTTAAGTTCTCTGAAAGTGTGCACGTGAGAGGGAAGTGAAGTCACATGTCATTCCTCTCTCACATATGCAGGTTTATGTTCTCTGCATGGATCTGTGTCTGTCTGAAAGCAGATCATCCGTGCATTAGTGTCTTCCACCACCCACTCACCCTCATCTGCAGGCTTATCCCCCCGCAGAATATCTTGTAATTCCCTTCATATGGATCTGTTGTGTAACTGGCATGCAAAATGCTCAAATTCTGAGCATCCTATTCAAATCCTGGAACCTTTGGGTTTTATGGGTTTTTATCTCTACTCTTAGGGCCCCATTAAATTAGCTTTGCACCCGTGTTATTTTTATTTGTGGTTTTATATGCACACCAGTAGAGGTGCGCATAAAAATCCACAAATTTTGCCTACCGTAATAACGGGAGAAAGCGCACTGAGAGCTTTTTCTCATCTTCGCGGCAAATTGCATCAGTCCCTTAGAGGCTTGAAACACATTTTGCCTGATCCAGAACAACGCTTCGCAGCGAATTTACGTGTGGCGGAGATATAAAATCGCGATTTTGTAAGTACTGCGCATGCGCACCATAGAAAATACGCTCCGTAACGTAGCGTAATTGTGAACGTATGGGCCATTCATGTATGTGTCACGTAAATACTTACGTGTGGGCGTGCCAATTTTACGTGCGACCAAAATACATCTGAAATACGTGAAGTAGGCGGGCACGTGAGAGGGAAGTGAAGTCACATGTCACTCCTCTCTCACATATGCAGGTTTATGTTCTCTGAAAGTGTGCACGTGAGAGGGAAGTGAAGTCACATGTCACTCCTCTCCTCACATATGCAGGTTTATGTTCTCTGAAAGTGTGCACGTGAGAGGGAAGTGAAGTCACATGTCACTCCTCTCTCACATATGCAGGTTTATGTTCTCTGAAAGTGTGCACGTGAGAGGGAAGTGAAGTCACATGTCACTCCTCTCTCACATATGCAGGTTTATGTTCTCTGAAAGTGTGCACGTGAGAGGGAAGTGAAGTCACATGTCACTCCTCTCTCACATATGCAGGTTTATGTTCTCTGAAAGTGTGCACGTGAGAGGGAAGTGAAGTCACATGTCACTCCTCTCTCACATATGCAGGTTTATGTTCTCTGAAAGTGTGCACGTGAGAGGGAAGTGAAGTCACATGTCACTCCTCTCTCACATATGCAGGTTTATGTTCTCTGAAAGTGTGCACGTGAGAGGGAAGTGAAGTCACATGTCACTCCTCTCTCACATATGCAGGTTTATGTTCTCTGAAAGTGTGCACGTGAGAGGGAAGTGAAGTCACATGTTACTCCTCTCTCACATATGCAGGTTTATGTTCTCTGAAAGTGTGCACGTGAGAGGGAAGTGAAGTCACATGTCACTCCTCTCCTCACATATGCAGGTTTATGTTCTCTGAAAGTGTGCACGTGAGAGGGAAGTGAAGTCACATGTCACTCCTCTCTCACATATGCAGGTTTATGTTATCTGCATGGATCTGTGTCTGTCTGAAAGCAGATCATCCGTGCAGCAGTGTCTTCCACCGCCCACTCACCCTCATCTGCAGGCTTATCCCCCTGCGGAATATCTTGTAATTCCCTTCAGATGGATCCATTGTGTAACTGGCATGCAAAATGCCCAATTTCTGAGCATCCTATTCAAATCCTGGAACTTTTGGGTTTTATGGGTTTTTATCTCTACTCTTAGGGCCCCATTAAATTAGCTTTGCACCCCTGTTATCTGCGGTGCAAGGTTCCCGCAAATTCCTTCGGTTAAGGAAGGGTTAGGGGTTACGCGCACGAAAATACGCTACGCGAATAAACGTACGGCAAACGTAGTTCTGGATCTACCCCATTGTCTGTATATGTCTTACTGCTTATCACTTGTTATATAATGTTCTGCAGATCCACAAAGGACTCTTCCTGCTTCACAGTGGTCTTGAACAACCTACGAGTGTTTCTAATATTTGATTGGTTGCTGCTGGTGCACAAGTTCCTCCAAACACCAAGTGAAGCAATTAAACAAATTCCTGTCCAGCGTTCTCGGGAAGAAAGAAGCAGCGTTTCTTCTCCTGTGGTTCCTAAAACTGTGAAATCTGGTGTTGTAACCAAAAGGTCTTCTATACAGATCACGCCTGAGAAGCAGCTAGAAGTTAAAATCAATGTCACAGGTGGGAAATCTCTTATTGTTTTGTGTATTACAAATTTTTGGACTCATCATGTCATTTAAATAAAGCTTCATTGTATGCAATTGCAACAAGCAGTGTTTTAGTTAAACAATGGGCCTTCTCTGATGTTCTGATAAAGTGATTGGCTCACAACACAGTTTCCATGTATGTGGGGAATATTACTTCCTGTGGATCCAAACCAGATTCTGCAGCTTCCATACTGTTAGTAGAGTAGATGGATCAGATTTTAGTTAATGGCATTCCACCTGAAACTGTGACATTACTACTTCTCTCTTTCCTCTACTAATTCCCCTCTCTATATAAACAATCTGCCTTTCTCTTCACTACGCAGGTGTGAGTTTTAGACCCTTCTAGCTGGGTGATTGTACCACATACTCTTGGCACAATGTGGAACATCCTCTGACTATTTCTTTCTGTCTTCATACTTGTAACGAAAATAAAATAAAATCCATTTGACTGTTTTTCAGGGACGGAGTTTGTGGTGGTTGAAGACGCCTCCTGTGCTGATACAAACGCTATAATTCTCAAAGGCACCACCGTCCTCACCTACAAGCCCAAGCTGGTGGACCGGCCCTTCTCTGGCAGTCTGTTTGGTATTGAGGTAAGCCGGATACTTAAGAGTTATGAGAAAATGGAGTTCCTGAGCGCACTGATGGAGAACATAGAGAGTGAACCACCTCAGGCTTCTAGTTGGTTCAGTATAACTTTAAATGTCTGGTGTGACCATGACTGTGATGTAATGACTGCTGTGTATTGCTCCTTAGGTATTCTCCTGCCGTTTGGGCAATGAGCAGGACACGGCTCTCTCTATTATTGACCCGGTCCATGTGCAGATAGAACTGGTTGGAAATTCTACTTATCAGAACAGCTCTGGGCTTCTGGATGCATTTAACACGGAGGATTTCCCACCCGTTCTCGAGGTAAAGCTAGAAGGGAGGTTTGTGTGTTAATGAACCATTGGGGCTCTCAGTACATTGATAATCTCCCATCTGAGGTGGTTGAGGCTAACACAGTAGAACGGTTTTAACATGCCTGGGATAAATAGAAGGATATCCTAAATCTCACACTAAATGGAGGGTCAAATAGAATCTAAGGTTATACGTGATTGGCTGGATAGCAGAACCCAGGTCCCAGGACTTATTTGCCTTCACTAGTTTATGGGAGTAAGGCTGTAGCAAGAAGAGTCTCTGGAGTCTCATTAGCAGGGGGGGGGGGGTTTCTGGTTCAATTCTTAGTACATAATGGTAAAACGTGTACACAGCAGCCAATAATCAGACTGAGCTCCCTGCCACACTGTGCCATTTTAATAGGATCAGGATAGATCACTTACAAAACCAACCAACCAATCAGATTATCTGTTGAAAGCATTTTGGGACTCTGACAAATTGGTCCTGCATACACACCATACAATCAGCTTATTGGTTAATCAGCCTTGGAATTGTTTAGTGTTTACCCATGTATTTTGTTTATCATTAGATCCAGTTGCAGACCCTGGACATCAGACTGTCGTACAATGACGTACAGTTATTTTTGGCCATCGCAAAATCCATCCCAGAACAGACCAGTCCCAGTGCACCTCAGTCCGTGGTCCCCAACGCTCCCGTCGTCTCTAGCAGCACTAAAGAATGTGAAAGTCTAGCTGCAAAAGACACACCGAAACATGTGATGGATCCTTTACTGGGTAAGGCCAGAGAAGGTGCGTGTATCGTAATAACACTAATTATAATATAGTAGTAGTAATAAGCATTACAGGTTGTGGGACACTTCCCAGTCTGAGCAGCAGAATCCAAGTGACTTTATTCAAGGAGCAGTCACTGATAATAATGGCACAGAGAGTCATTTATTTAGCCTAAAGTTAATTGCAGGAAAGATCGGAATTATTATCTACACTTCAGATATTGCAGATATTTCTCAGATAATGAAAATCTTTCCCCTCCCTCCATGTTTTTTTATCTCCAGCCAATCATCTGGCCTGCTTGCAGGAGCTGGGGTTTGCTGTAGAGGATTGCCGGAAGGCTCTTCTGGCTTCTCAAGGTAACTTTTCTTGCTGACATTATTGCTCCACTGTAACATTTTCTTTCTTTGTTACGTTGGGGGTGTTTTTAGCTTTAGTTCTTTGTTTGTTTATAACGACATTATTTATATAGCTATTTTGCTTATTTTTGATGACACAGGATTGTATTCAGAGATAAGAGATTAGTTAGGTGCAGGACAATCCGCACCCAATTCTCCTGTCCAGCCCCCGAACCCATCCCCCGTTTTTAGGTACAGTGCGTAATTTCCTTCTTTTGAATGCCTCTCCCCTGCCCTCCCTGGCTCTCACTCACCTCTACCTAAACACTCCCCTAGATGGCACTGGCTCGCCTCCTTCTACTTAACCTACTATATGGGCTTTAGAGACCTAAGTGGTACTTAGATTGCGGAAATGACCTAATATGTTTGCATAGTAATTCATTTCCTAATTCTCTGCACTTAAGAAGCAGAAACTTCTTAATTGTGATTCCGGTCCACAAGAAATTTCAACACGTCTTCTCCAAAATCCCCCAGCAGCTGACCTACACCAAGGCCCCCTAATCATGTATAATTCTATTTGCCCTGAATCAATACACGATGTGCATGTGTTCATAATCAACTCAGTGCTAGGATTGTAGTGTAACCCATTAACTTTTGCTACCAGAACTGGGGTAGACTAAGGGCCACATTTACTAAGTTGCGGGTTGGTAAAAGTGGAGATGTTGCCCATAGCAACCAATCAGATTCTAGCTCTTACATTCCTATTACATACTAGAGAATGTCCGTTAGAATCTGATTGGTTGCTATGGGCAACATCTCCACTTTTCCAAACACGCTGCTTAGTGAATCAGGAACCAGGCCCTTACCATAGATGACCTGTTTACAAGCCCTTATTGTACAATTCTCATATGCACGGTGAGTGGACCAGCCCCCCCTCGCCCCTCTGATGTATAATTCCATGTACTGCGCACGTGTAGTATATTCTGACAGGCGATTTCCATGAGTGACGTCCAGAAACCATCTTTAGCGTTTTTTTTTTTGAGTGTTTTATTAGCAGGCTATAGATAACATAGAGATAATCGGGACGTCTCTCAGTGTTGTGTTGAAGCACCTAAAAACTCCCACAGCGGACAGTGTATAACAGGTAGACCAGGTCAAGAACGCTCTCTTCTCTGTGGCTAGCAAGACTTGCCCCAAGTGTCCAGAGTCTCTACTAGTGGTGACCTCCTGCCCTCATTCTTCTGGCATTAGTATAGGGTGGAGGCTGATACCTTATCTGATTGGACTCCTGTATACCCAGCTGTCCATTCAGGGCTTTAGTTGTTGAAGCAATTGAATTTTTATTTGGCTGTATATTGAAGGAACGGGATGGAATGATTTCCTTATACTGTACATTCGCCATATGGGAAGAGTCTGTGCACTTGTTTCCTCTTCCCTTGAAGGTCAACTGAACAAAGCTGCTACTTGGCTGTTTAAGAACGCTGAGCCTTTGAAGCCCAACAAGACCAATGGTGGTACAGGAGCTTTGCGCTGGATCTCTGGGGTGGAGCTGAAGGCTGAGAGCGTGTGTATCTGTTTCATTGATGACTGCATGGACTGTGACGTCCCCTTAGCAGAGATCACCTTTTCACGTGAGTGTAGTCAGCATGCTGATCTTCCATAGGGGCTTCTCTTACATCCTATTGGTTATTGCTGAGATGGTCCCTACAAGTTATATTATTTGGACTATGTTTCCTGTAATATATTCTATGCCTTATATACTACAGACTAAAATGTCATCATCATCATCTGTATCTGTCAAGTGTTTATTATTCATGTACAGACAACACATTTTAGGGCTCTGTCTGCTCTTGAGGGACAGTAGCAGAAGATGTAATTGGATAATAATATAAAGGGGCATTGAATTAAATTCAAGATCACCCTAAATATTGTAAACCTGCGTAATTCAACATCCTGGCTTCCCATTGGTCCTTGGCCTGGTCTTGAAGAAGACACAAGCTTGTTTTTTCATTTTAGGCCTGGTGTTCTTCCAACATTTGGTGTCCAATCCTGATGGCTCTGCCGAATTCACATTCTCTGGAGATTACTACAACCGCGAGCTCTCAGGTATTGTCTCATGTCCGCTGATTACACGTTGTAGGTGCTAGTGAGAAAACATCGACCAGATCATAAGACTCCTATATACACTGTTCTGTGAGAATGAATGGCGAGACTCCGCCCGGATTCACAACCCCGGACATATTGCACACACGTCCTTAATTTCCCGATCGAAGCTTCTACGCATGCTTTATAACTATTTTACGTAATCTATGTATTGTTTCGTTACGTCTTAAAGACCGCATATACGCAATCTACGAAACGATACATAGATTACGTAAAATAATTGCTACACATGCGTAGTAGCTTCTATCGGGAAATTAAGGACGTGTGTGCAATACGTCCATGGTTGTGAATCCGGGCCTCTGTCTACAGATTATTTTGTGTATCTTTATAACCCTGTCTGGCTGCAGTTTGGTTTAAAAATCTACTCTTGCTTTTCCATATATGTCCTTTATATTTATTTTCTATGACTATTTCTGAATATGGATTTTATTTCCTCCAAGGTTGGGAGCCGTTCATTGAACCCTGGCCTTGTTCTATATCCTGGCAGCAGCAGGAGGTCAGCCGCCTCCACCCCCCTCGTCTGAAGCTCAATTTAAAGGCCAGACGACGATTAGACATAAATATTACTTCTGTGCTAATAGGTAAATAAAGAAGACAAATGGTACATTCTCAGCCTTTACTGCCACCTGCTGGTAACAAGAAATCCCCAGACGCTGAATCTCATTCACGTCACCATAGAACATAAATCCTCTGACTATAAACTTTACTTCATATTACCTTAGCAGAAAAGGATTTTGGAGCCGACCCAGTCCTCTGTACGAGGTCTGTAAGTGCGCAGGTGAGAGGGAGAGCGCGCCCTTATCCGAATGCAGATCTGTGCGTAAGTGCCTGCCGCTGCCCCCTCTCCATCATCTGCATGCCCATCCCTGCCTCTCCTCCGGGCTTTAGGCATGCAGATCTGTGGCCAGATTTACTAAGATGCGGGTTTGGAAGAGTGGAGATGTTGCCCATAGCAACCAATCAGATTCTATTGCATACTAGAGAATGTCAGCTAGAATCTGATTGGTTGCTATGGGCAACATCTCCAAACACGCAACAACTCCAAACCCGCAGCTTAGTATATCTGGCCCTCGAGTGACGCCCCGTCTAGGAGATCCGTAACGTAACATCTGGCGTACACCTGACTTCTGCAAGCAGCTTGTGACAGTCGGGTGTCGTTACTAATATAGGCCCATTGTTCCTAACTACTTACAAGTACCTGCTTTACTACCTCTTAGTCATTACTAAGGGCCATATTTACTAAATTGCGGGTTTGGATATGTTGAGATGTTGCCCATAGCAACCAATCAGATTCTAGATGACATTCTCTAGTATGAAATAGGAAAGTTAGAGCTAGAATCTGATTGGTTGCTATGGGCAACATCTCCACTTTTCCAAACCCGCAGTTGAATAAATCTGGCCCTGCATCTGTTCTCCATTTGATAACCCACACATTACTTCTTACAAACATGCGCTATGTGTATGTTCTCCTTGCACACTTCTCTCTCTGTTGCTTTCAATGACGATGGTCACGATGCATGTGTGACAGTTGTTGCATTTTATTGTCTTTGTGGTCTCTAGAGCAATATGTGAACACTAAAGAGTCGTGGATGGCCGATTACTGTAAGCAGGAGAAGGAGACGTCAGTGGAGGCGGCTGAGGAATGGATGGGCTCTTCCGTCGACCCTCCTTATATCGGGCCCAGTGAGTAGCTTACTCTCACACAGATGTATGTTTTCTGACCTCCTTGTGTTGTGTTGTTCTAGTTGGATTCCGTCTCTTGGTGTCTTAGTTCTTCATGTGCTCCTGAGTATGTGCAGAATCCCTCACTGCTTGTTCTTCTTCCTGCTGCTGTTACGTACTTGCTAACTTTTCCTTTCCTGTCTGTCAGGCCTTCCTCTGTCTTACCTTAGAACTAGGAGCACAGCCAGTCTGACTAACCTAGAACACCAGGTCTATGCTAGAGGTACAGTACTAAAACCACAGGGAGACCTATATAAAAGTGGCCTCACATTTTACGTGTCCTGTTCATTCGGTGGTCTCTAAGCAAAATATTATTTACAGCAGTCGTGGAAATGATGCAAGTTGTTATTATATTCCAAGGTGCGCTCATGAATTGCGGCTTACAAGCGATTATTAAATAATGTAATCTCCTGGGAAGCTTGTAGTTAGAGCCAATCGTTTTTTTCATCTATCACGTAAAGGGTGTGGGCGCCCGCAAGGAACGGCCCTATTTCGATATCGATTGCTTCTGCCTCGAAGAGGCATAGCAATCGATCCCCGGAACACCGAACACTGTGCCCCGAAACTAACCCCAACCCTTCCCCTAATTCTAACCCTAACCCTCTGCTTCCATTACCCTAACCCTCCCTTCCCTGCAGCCTGACCCTAATACTTCCTTCTCTATAGCCTAACACTAAGACCCCCCTCCCTGCAGCCTGACCCTAACCCTCCCTCTCCCCTTCTATGATCCTAACCCTACCTTCCTAAGCGCCTAACCCCCCCCCCCTTCCTAAAATGCCCCGGAGGGGTTACTCACCCTGGTCATAAAAAAATGGCCCCCTATTTGAAATAGAGACAGACGAAAAGTAACTTTCGGCTGTCTCTATTTCGCATAGCGGGCCATCGGACCGGAGACTGCAACCGCACGTGACTAATTATTCTGTGAATCCTCATTCTCTACTAACTCTGTAAATGCCCTCCACTACAGATTCAGTTGTTCGGAAGCCAAGCCTCACCATCGCCGCACGTTTTTGATTTTCATTCGCGTTTGTATAAGTCTCCTCTATTTTCCAGTGTGTTCTTTGGTGTTTTGCACAGTGGTGAAGACAGAAAATGTATTTCTCCTTCTCGGTTGTATTTGTTAAAATATTTCTGTCTGTCTATGTTTCTCTGTTGAAACGTTTTCCCCTTTATTCACCTCTTTGGGCTGTCTGTTTGGGGAAGACGTGTATGAGTTTTACATGTTGATACAATGTCCCCATTCCCCTTCTGTAGCTGAGATGAAGACTCCGAAGCGCCGGCAGCCATTTGTGCCATTTGCGCTGAGGAATCACACCGGCTGCACACTATGGTTCGCGACCTTGACGACAACT
This sequence comes from Limnodynastes dumerilii, assembly GCA_011038615.1. Lineage (NCBI taxonomy): Eukaryota > Metazoa > Chordata > Amphibia > Anura > Limnodynastidae > Limnodynastes > Limnodynastes dumerilii. The sequence continues at coordinate 494,034 of WWET01000552.1, read as the reverse complement.
CCTACACGGTAAATAGATGCTGTCACCCGGGTTTTGTATTACCATTCTTACATTTCTCGCCCTTATTTTCATTTTCTGTATTCACTGAGTCTGATTTTATGTTTCTTTCTGTTACCGGCCACTGTTCTCCAATGTCGGTGCTATATATTGGCATAAAAAAAACATATTGCATACACATTCTACTATATTAATGAAATATATAAGTGCTTAGATACTTAGGGCTAGATTTACTTTAATTCTCAAACGGAAAAGTGGAGATATTGCCCATAACAACCAAACAGATTCTTGCTGACATTCATGCTATGTAACAGGAAAGTGAGAGCTAGAATCTAATCGGTTGCTATGGGCAACCTCTCCGTTTTTCCTTTTCAGAAGTTTAGTAAGTCTAGCTCTTAGAACTTTGTCTTCTAGTAATAGTAGGGTTTAAGAACGGTCGTGATTGGCCATCTCTAGTAGTCCAATCAGAGGCCTGTCATTCACATACCATTGCTGCTTTCATTTCTGAGTGACATGCAAATTTTAGATCATGTAAACCTGTTCACGACATTATTCGTTTTTGTTTTTAAATGCTAATCTACAAGTGACATTCTATACTATGTGTTGCAGGGCTGCGTTGTCCCATAGCGGGAGTCCAGATGTGGTTTCGGATGGTGACAGAAACTTTTTAGATGACGTGCCTAACGTGAGCCAGTGGCGGGAAGTTCTTCCAGGAGAAGAGATACCTTTTGAATTTGAGACCAGAGAAAAGCTGAGACACAGGTAACCAGACCTTAAAGGTACCCAAGGATGAGCCGTTCCCTTCCCCCATCGCCGTTGTACTAGATTTCCACATGACCACAGCAATCATATTTCTTTACTTTACTATTGTGAGATTTGTATTGAAAAACTACGGTATACAAGTGTCCAGGTGACATGTCTAAGCTATGGCACTAATGTGCAATACATAATGTCAATGTGCCCCCGTCATGTCTCTACAGACACACACATGACTTACGGATTCACCAGCTGCAGGTTCGGGTCAGCGGCTGGGAACAGATTAGTCCCGTGTCTGTGGATAAAGTTGGGATATTCTTCCGATATGCGGCTCCCGACAAGAACAATTCATCGTCCTCCGTAAGACCCAATTTCTTATTCTAGCCTCAAGATATTGCGAGTCTGGAAAAATAAATCACTAAATGCTCCTTAGGAAGAATGTCAGTAATTTATGGTCTGCTTCAAGCTTTCACAGTCATTGAAAATCATTCACAGTCATTCATAATCATTCACAATCATTCACAATCATCCACAGTCATCCACAGTCATTCACAATCAATCACAGTCATTCACAATCAATCACAGTCATTCACAATCAATCAGTCATTCACAGTCATTCACAGTCATTCACAATCAATCACAGTCATTCACAATCAATCACAGTCATTCATTGTCTTTCTGGGATTTCTGATTGTAAGCGATATCGCTCATCAGATGGAAATGTAACAGATTATCCTTTTTGTTCTTATTGAATTAGGTTGGAAGTCCAATTAGTAGAACGAACATAATACATCCTCATGTCTACGTAAGTTTTATGACGTTCCTATTCCTGAAATATTTTGGAAGGTTTGTGGGGCCCTGCACACATTACAGTTAAATCGGTGATGATGTCATACAATCAGTGCCAGATTAAACCCTGTGGGGGCCCCGAGGTAGTCAAAATCTCAGGGCCCCCCTTGTAAATGATCTCATAGGTTTTTAATTTTACCAACCAACAATATTAATAAACCGTATTTTTCTCTACAGAGTCTTTAATGTAGAGTTTTTGTTTCTTTGAGTTGGTTATTTTCTTCTATCTTATGGAAACAATTTAAGAATGCCCGATAGTCATTTTTTCAAGATCTAATCAATATTATTTTGATCTGTTGTGGCGGGGACCCTAAGAGGCTTGAGGTCCACTAGGCCGATGACTACTCCGACTATATGGTAATCCGGCACTGCATACAATGCATACCGTATTTCCCCACGTATAAGACGCTCCCTTGTATAAGACGCACCCCGTTTTGGGAGCCTAAATAAAAAAAATGTTAAATGTATTTTTTATTTATTATTTTTAGCATGATTTAATAAAAAATGGGGTGCATCTTATAGAAGGGATCAGGGGATGTAACACTGAACTTTCCTTTTCTGTCCCTCCGGCAGTTTCAGGCTCTCTCCCCGCAGCTGTGACTCATCCTCTCTCTCTCGTGGTGCGTGCTGTACAATGACGTTGAGGTGACCTTAGGTCACGCAACATCTTTGTGCAGTGCACGACGCGAGGAGAGAGCCTAAAACTGCCGGAGGGACCACTGGAGGGACAGCAAAGGAAAGTTCAGTGTTGCATCCTGTGTATAAGACGCACCCGATTTTTAGACCTATTTTTTGTCAAAAAAAGGTGCGTCTTATACATGGGGAAATACGGTATATTGAAAGAAAGAGATAAATATACATAACGTCATATCACTAGCAGCATTGTACACAAGTGTTACATGCTGTAATACACTCAGTATCTGACACAACAAGGTCTTAACTAATAAAGCCCTTGCTAGAGTCTAAAAGCATTTCTATTTTTATTTTTTAAATATATAAACCCCAAAATGGGAAAAAAAAGCTCTATACATTGATACCGCTAATAAAGACCAGGACCGGATTCAGACTACCAGACGTATAGCATATACGTCCGTAGTTGACAGTTTTTTACTACTGCGCATGCGTAGTAAATTTTTTACGTAATCTACGTATCTTCTCCTTGCGTAGATTGCGTGTATGCGTATATATCTAAGACTGCATATACGCAATCTAGGTAAGGAAAGGATGTAGATTACGTAAAATAAAGTTAGAAATCTATGCAACCAACCACTAATGAATAGTAACAGTAAAGACGGCTCTATTGTATTAAAAATGAGGGTTTTTTAGGGTATCTGTGTACAGCACTTTACTATTTACTAAACACAGATCTGTTGCAAACAATAATAAAAACTATCTTCTTCTGTTTAGTTTTGTAATTATTTTGCAGCAAACATTTTTTAAAGATCATTAGCTGTAACGTTACAATGTCATTTGGAGCAGAGGGCTGTGGTTTTCCTGCCAGGCAGATCTGCTACATATTTCTCACACTACTTGCTCTCCGATTGCACCTGTTGTGCTTTGTGTCTGATTTTCATATTTGAATATTAATCTGACCAATCATACTGATTAGGTAAAATATAATGGATCAGATTAAGAACGACAACTGGCTTATACATTCTGTATGCGTGCATCAGCTCTGCGTTCCTACCATCCATGTGCAAATTACGTATGTTCGCTTCCGATGTGGAAGGTAACACGTAATTCAGTCTAGGGGCCAGATGTACTAAGCTGTGTGTTTGGAAAAGTGGAGATGTTGCCCTTAGAAACCAATCAGATCTTAACTGACAATCTCTATTATCTAAAAAGAAAGTGAGAGCTGGAATCTGATTGGTTGCTATAGGCAACCTTTCCACTTTTCCAAACATGCAGCTTAGTAAATCTGGTTCTTAATAGTAGAAACGCTTCTACTTATTTCCCAAGTGTCCGTACTAGCGAGTGTGATGGTGGCTGTAATCTGTTTCATGTATGTTTTTATTATGATGAATTTTAAGGTTTTTTGGGTTTTTTTTGTCCCTTTTGCTCAGTTTTCAGCCCTGCCTCCGGTGCGTGTGGTGTTTGCGGTCACCATGGAAGGGAGCGCACGTAAAGTCATCACTGTCCGCTCATCTCTAATTGTAAAGAACAAGCTGGAGGTCCCTATGGAGCTTCGGCTGGACAGCCCCTCAGTCCCAGACAGTAAGTGGTCTGTGCCCCTGAGCGGCTTTTACATTGTAGAGTAAAAGTTGCTGCTGTGGACTGGATATGGATGTTAGAGCAGATTTGTACATGTATTTAGCGGTTGGTAGGTGTCACTGCCATTGGTTGGATGGGAAATAGAAGTATTATGCAACGCAGGACTTCTTGTCTTTTAACCAATATTGTTAATAGAACAGCCTCTGCTTTTTGGTTGTTCATATCGTAAATTGTCCTGGTGCATTGGCAGAGCCGGTGATCCTCCCTGCGGTGATGCCCGGAGACTCCTTCGCGATTCCTTTACACCTGACATCCTGGAGACTGCAGGCGAGACCAAGAGGAATGGGGGTGTTCTTCTGTAAAAACCCCATTCACTGGACCAACGTCACAAAGACGGGAGAGGTCTCCAGCAGTAAACGCGAGTGTCACTCCATGGATGCCGAGAACAGCAGATATTTCAGGTGAAGGCTTCTGGGAAAAATGTCTACAGTATTGATGACCACGGGGCTGATAATATCAAACAAATATAAACAAGTGTCTTCTGTGTGGCTTAGTTGTTTATTGGCTGTATTGTAATCAAATTATTGCAGTCAATATGTTGTCTGTCATAAAGGGTGCGGTATGTTTATGGTTCTTGCTGTATCTCTTGTAGGTTCTGTGTGGCTCTGAAGAAGGAAAACTATCCGGATTACATGCCATCAAATATATTTTCAGACAGCGCTAAACAAATCTACAGACAGCCGGGTCACACCATCTTCCTCCTGCCCACCGTGGTCATCTGTAACCTGCTCCCCTGTGAGCTCAACTTCTACGTCAAAGGGTCTCCTCTCAAAGGGACCTTGAAATCCGGCAAAGAGATGGCCCTGTCCACGGCCGACACCACACAGAACTTTGAGCTTGGTGAGTGCACAGAGACTGTTTCTATCCAATACAATAATGCTGCAATGCGGCTGGTACTCCTGTTGCGTTGTGTGTATGTTTCATTTCCATTGCTGGGGTTTTTTCAAAGGGGTAACACTGAACAACCTGTGTGTAGAGCCGATGTGGAGGAGCTCGGGAACTTTCACTTAAAAGTTTCTCTTACTCAGACTTCTCTCCATCTATACCTCTGCATGAGTCACATGTTTGGTGGACTCCTCTATACCTCTGCATGAGTCACATGTTTGGTGGACTCCTCTGTCTATCTATTTCCTCATAGAAAATGAGACATAGGAAATGGCTAAGATTAGGGATATCTAATAAAAATGACTTTTCTTTTGGCGGCTGGCCCTTTGCGATTTCCGGAGTCACATCACCACCTCTTTCTACGATTGAGCCTGCCGGCATTCTCCATTCTGCAGTCGTACGATTGTCTTTTGCAAAAAAATCCATTGCACTAGCAAACCATATCCCCAGCTTATGTGCGTCACCCGAGGCCCGCTGCTGACTGGTTTAGAGTGGAGATGGTGTACCTCCTGAATTTGTGTATATTAAGCAAAGTTGATCATTTCCTATGTGTAAATATAAAAAGGGGAATAATTGTGAGCTATGGACTTGGTAACAGATGAATGTTAATGTGGACAGGACAGGCCAGAACCATGTTAGGCTTTGTAGTAGTATCCTGCATGTCATATCGACGCTCCCTTTCATCATATAACTTCCATGCTGACTTATATGAACAGGAATATCACTGGAAAACTTCCAGCACTGCAAAGAGCTGCTGATCCCACCTGGTACTCAGAACTACATGGTGAGGATGCGACTGTATGACGCCAACAAGCGACAGCTAAACCTCACCATACGCATCATGTGCCGCGCAGAGGGCTCCTTGAAAATATATATCTCAGCTCCTTACTGGCTGATTAATAAGACGGGTAAGTAACTGAATCAGTGAGATATGACAGGGCTAGGTCGCCACCATTTTAATTGTTATATTTTGAAAACAAACAAAAAGAATAAAATATAATAAAAACAAAAAGCAGTAAAAATAGAAGGGGAGAATGTCAATATACATAGAGGGATCATGGGCACAATGGTATCAGAGAATAGGTATTTTGGTAAATATTTAGAAGCAAAAATATAACCTCAGTTACACCTTCCATGAACCATCAAGTGGGATTTATAAAGTAAAAAGGGGGGGGGAGTCTTTGGCAAATAGTCGCAGACTAGGTGTGTGCCGCAATGGTAGTAAAAGGCCGCCTATTTCATATTCGATATATATCAAATTATAATAAGCTGTATTAGCTAGGGTATAATATATTAGCTAGGGTATAATAAATTAGGCTGCTTCCCAAGATGCAGCTGACCGCACAGCCGGAATATCAAAAGAAAGGAATAGGTAAGTAGGTAGCGCCACAATATCTATACCCACAGACCGCTCTCAACTGACATATAAAATATCACCATAAGTATTTATTATTTGTATAAGATATATAGATTGTATACCCTTCACAGATCCGGTCCGGGCACAATCTCCACAATAAAATGTGACTATTTTGATACATAAAATTTATATAAACAAAACCAAATCAAGGGACCAAAAACAGTTCACAAGACAATACACTGTGTAATATGATTATGTGGCTTAAGAAAGCCACTGACCATCAATCTCAAAATGAGAAAACTCCAAACCTTTACAAGTCAAGGGATTTATAAAGGTTGAGAAGAACCACCTGTAGCTTGAGGGGTAGAAGGAGCAAGTGTCTTACACTGCAACATGTTCCTACCATGGACACTACTTCATAACATGGGGTTGCTATGGATTTCCATTTGAAAGTTCAGATTGATTTAACAAAGACTTTGGCTGGGTCAGGTGGGAGAGGGGAGCTCCAGTTTTGAGCGGTAGCATTTGCAATTAAAGTGTGACCTAGAACATATCCGTTCTGCTTTGATACTTGAGGCAGGTTGAGGCAAGAGTGGAAAGCTGGATTGAAGCTCACCAATGCAGGGGTTTCTTGATGCGATTGTAGGCTTCATAACTTGTCTTGCCCAGCTTATTGTATAAGCAAAGTCTTACCCAACCCAATGTTTCAAAATGTCTCCTGCAAGACCAAAACATGTAGCTCAGTAAGACCGAATGCCGGAAGGAAGCCACAGTAGAGAAATACATGTTTGTTATACGGTCTAAGCCGTTTAGTCGCTATAACGTGAGCCAATGATGATTGCCTCCTCTCTCCAGGCCTGCCGCTGATCTTTAGGCAGGACAACGCAAAGACAGATGCGGCTGCGCAGTTTGAAGAACACGAACTTGCAAGAAGTCTCAGCCCCCTTCTGTTCTGCTATGCCGATAAGGAGCTTCCTAATCTGTAAGTGAGACGTACGGTCATACCCAAGCCTAGGACGGATTTGTATAGAAGATTCTTCTGACAAGCTGACTCCTTTATTTCTGAACCACAGGTGTACCATGAGAATTGGGAAAGGCATTCATCCGGATGGAATTCCAGGTTGGTGTCAGGCCTTTTCCCTGGACGGAGGCAGTGGTGTCCGAGCTCTAAAAGTAATCCAGCAAGGGAACCGGCCAGGGCTCATCTATAACATAGGTAAGAAACGCAGGAGAGATGACATCACAGGGAATGTTCATAGGCTTCATTTTTGCTCATGTTCCATAGTTTCATTATTTTCCTTGCAGTTTCTGCCACTATTTCTAGTCCCAGAAGACTTATTTCCTCTGGAGGCCATCTTGCATGTTTTCATCAATTCGTTTTCAGTGATATGTTGTCCTATGACCATCTGCCTGGTTCCATTTCTGCTCCTTAGTAAAGACAACCTCTCTTCTAGGTATCGATGTCAAGAAAGGCCGAGGTCGGTACATTGACACTTGTATAGTGACCTTCGCTCCTCGTTACCTTTTAATCAACAAATCAAGTCACAAACTTGCATTTGCACAACGAGAATTTGCTAGAGGTCAGGTAAGAGTCTGTGCGAGCACCAGGGACATGAGATGATCACGTCCATTTCTTCTGTTTGATGGTCCTCTGTTTTGTCCTAGGGCACCATGAATCCTGACGGGTATATCTCCACTCTCCCTGGCTCCAGTGTGGTATTTCATTGGCCAAGAAACGACTATGACCAATTGCTCTGTGTGCGACTCATGGATATTGTAAACTGTATTTGGTCTGGTGGCTTTCAGGTCAATAAAAATAACTCCTTTCATATTAACATGAGGTAAATGCAAAGGGAATGTAAGATTAGAAACCACCTTTAATGCTATGGTCTTATTTTATCTGGATAACAAGCGTCAGTTTACTAATGTTCCAAATACAAAATTTACCCCCCAAAATGTCCTGCACGCAGTCAGGAGTCCCTGCGGAATATCCTGCACGCAGTTAGGAGTCCCTGCAGAATGTCCTGCACACAGTCAGGAGTCCCTGCGGAATGTCCTGCACACAATCAGCAGTCCCTGCAATATGTCTTGCACGCAGTCAGGAGTCCCTGCGGAATGTCCTGCACGCAGTCAGGAGTCCCTGCGGAATGTCCTGCATTCAGTTGAGAATCCCACAAAGCACATTTCTGTCCGAGTCCCCATACTTTCTGTAGTGACTACAATCATAGCAAAGGGCCATATCCAGACTTAATAGTTGATTCCATACACTACACAAAGGAGAACAGGGCAAGCCTCCTGCTTTTCTACGTGCAGATGGTGGATCAATGCACTGTAGCCTACTCATTTCCCTGCCCATCCCCCCATGCGTGTCTCAGGCGGCTGCGTTCTGACGCGGGAACATTGGGACCTTGCATGTAGCTGGTTCTTAGATCTGGATCAGGCCAGAGTTTATCATTTTTTAGCATGTTGGATATTGTAAATATATATATTGTGTATAGTTTAAATAATTCAGAACAGAGCATTAGCTTACTATAACAAACAGTAAACATGACAAGATGTGGCAGCGCCTGCAGGATAAATATTACCTCCCAGGAAAGAAAAAATAAGATATATATATATTTCTCTTTTAGATCCTGACTGTTTATTTCTATTATACGCTTGTTTGAATATGTATTTTGTTATTTCTTTTGTTGGTGTTTGTTGATATTTTCTGTGTCTCTTGTTGTTACCTAGGGATACCTTGGGCAAATGTTACTTTTTGAGGGTAGAAATTACGCTGCAGGGCGCCACGTACCGCATCTCATTCAGTAACACAGACCAGCTGCCTCCGCCGTTCCGAGTGGATAATTTCTCTAAGGCGAGTACTGTAAATGGGGAAATGCCGGAGGTCCTAAGACAGTCAGAATTGGTTCCTTGTGCACATTCAAGCCAAGCTCCCTGGACCAATGATATTAAAGCACGTGCTCCATTAATGTTCAGATCAGATTCTTTTTCAGCAAGAATCCCACAACTGTATTCAGCAGCTGGCTTAGAAATTAATGGATTACTGCATTATAGTGTTTCAAATGTGCATAATACCCAACTGTCTATTTTGGTGGCACTGTCCTGATTCGCAGCCCAGGAAGGGGGTGGGGGTTTATGACGATACAGCCAGACCAAATATGTCTGTTTGTAGGTAGAAATGGGCGGGGTTTGGGCAGATTTAGGGTGGAGCTTCATATTTTTCCACTTTTGGGGCTAGATGTTGCCTATAGCAACCAATCGGCTTCTAGCTGACATTCTCTAGTATGTAATAAGAAAGTAACAGCTGTATCTGATTGGTTGCTATGGGCAACATCTCCACTTTTCCAAACACACAGTTTAGTAAATCTGGCCCTTGGAATGGTAAATGCTGACAGATGTAATAAGGTGTCCTAATTTTATCTTTGAAGGTGCCTGTTATGTTCATGCAGCATGGAGTGGCGGAGCCCCGGCTGCGGACCGAGGTGAAGGCCTCGTCCTCTCTAGATTACGCGTGGGATGAGCCTACTCTGCCCTCCTACATCACACTGACTGTCAAAGGGGCCGGATCTTCAGAGGTCGTCTGCAACATGAATGACTTCCAGGACAGCAAGCAGCTGTACTATGAGAACTTCATCTACATTGCTGCCACCTATACTTTCTCTGGGTACGATTCTGGCCATTCAGCTTAGGGTAACACTAGTATTTTACACACTGTCCTTGGCTTATGTGTGTATTATGTGTATATTGCGAAACCGAACCCCCTCAGAATTTGATTTGAAAGGTCCAAAAACTATAGTAATACAAAATAATATCAAAGCCACATCATTAGCCCTAATGTAGATTGGAGAAATACATTCATCTTTCAGTCAGTATTTGTTTTAAGAGGATCTTCCTAATCTGCACTTGTGCTGCTCTGACTGTAAAGAATCCTTCCCTAGGCCTGGCCAACCTGTGCTTTTCCAGGTGTTGGAAAGCTCTGGCTCCCAGCATGCTCTCTCAGGTCTCGGCTGGGTCTGTGCAGGTGGTGCAGGTGAAGCATGCTGGGACTCGTAATTTCATATCACCTGGAGAGACAAAGGCTGGCCGCATCCTATTAGTTTTATAGGATCCTTTTATATGATTCTTTGCTGTCAGTGAGGGTTCTGCACGAGGCGTGACACATATTTGAATCATAAAACGACTGCAGTGTAGCTCAGTATGAAGGATTAAAGTATGTAACATGAATTTTAGTTTATACACAGTTGTGTGAGTAAAGAAGAGAAACAGTGCATTGGGGTCTATGGAAATGTTAACTAATGTTTAATATGTTTTCTTACTTAATTAAAACCTAAAAGTACAAGACAGAAACAACTCTCCTCTGCTCTGTCCATACTGTCTCCTCTGCTCAGTCACCGCTCTCTCCTCCGCTCTGTCCATACTGTCTCCTCTGCTCAGTCACCGCTCTCTCCTCTGCTCTGTCCATACTGTCTCCTCTGCTCTGTCCATACTGTCTCCTCTGCTCTGTCCATACTGTCTCTTCTCCACTCTGTCCATGCTCTCTCTTCTGCTTTGCCCTCGCTCTCTCCTCTGCTCTTCCCTTGCTCTCTCCTCTGCTCTGCCCCCGCTCTCTCCTCAGCTCAGCCGCTCTCTCCTCTGCTCTGTCCTCGCTCTCTCCTCTGCTCTGTCCTCGCTCTCTCCTCTGCTCTGTCCTCGCTCTCTCCTCTGTTCTGCCCTCGCTTCTCTGCTCTGCCCCTGCTCTCTCCTCAGCTCAGCCAGGCCCCGCTCTCTCCTCAGCTCAGCCAGCCCCCGCTCTCTCCTCTGCTCTGTGCCCGCTCTCTCTTCTGCTCATTCCTCCACTCATCCAGTAGAGTCGTAATTTGGAATAATATGTTATAGTGCCAAAAAACAACCAATAAATGTATAAAAAGCAAAAGTGAAGGGACATTGCCTGTATGTGACTTCATTTCAGCCTCCAAGAAGGAAAGGTGCTGCCTGTCAATCAGTCAAAGAATGTTATCTACGCAGAGCTGGTCCTTGACGTTCAGCCTAAAAACCTCCGAGTCATTCTGAAGAAGAAGGTATGTGTGTTTCCCTAAACATCCTGTGCAATCATGCTGATGGGTAACAGATGGCACACATCTCTTTTGGATAATTGCGATGCCACAATAACTCTACCCCCATCTGGTATAATTCAGTGGTAGCGGGTGGCTTTTAACTCGTGCAGCTCTCACATCTGCTTCCGCTATCCATGCATGGTGGACGATGACAACTTGCCATCTGCTTGTAATATTCTTATAATAAAGCAATAGTTGTGGCTTATAGAGACATGGAAAGTAAAGCACAGGTTAAATGGTGTGTAGGAGAGAGCTTTACATTTTCCAGTCATTTATAGATTCAGATAAGTCTGCGCTGTCTTTCAATGAATATTTCTTTATGTTGCATGTAAATTACAACATGCAGGTGATCCCGGTATATGTCACGATTCAGTCGACTGCAGTCTATTTGTGACACTGTAATGCTGGGCACTGGGATCTATGCAGTTTATTGATAAGACAGGCTGCATCTGTTTATTTGCTTTTATGAACTTCATAAATATTACGATCGCTGATGGTGCGATGTCAGACAAGTGGGGGCAGTGTGTGACAGGTGTGACCTTCTGTGTGACTCCTCTGTGCAGCATAGACAGATATCTGTACAGTGTGTATGCAGGTGTGACCTTCTGTGTGACTCCTCTGTGCAGCATAGACAGATATCTGTACAGTGTGTAGGCAGATGTGACCTTCTGTGTGACTCCTCTATGCAGCATAGACAGATGGAGTCACAATGGTTTCAGCAGATGGTTAGGAGAGAGGATGATCTCACATCTGCTGGTAAATTGCTATAGTGTGTACACCAGACTAGAATACCGTCAATATCAATCGTCAGTCTAAAGCTGCTGCGGGTTTGGAGAAGTGGAGGTGTTGCCCATAGAAACGAATGAGATTCTAGCTCTCACTTTCCTATTACATACTAGAGAATGTCAGCTAGAATCTGATTGGTTGCTATGGGCAACATCTCGACTTTTCCAAACCCGCAGCCCTAAAAGTCATTGCATCTCAAATATGATTGAACAGGATCATAGACATCTAGACACCCCTAGTGGTTGTGTTAATCGCATTTTCCTAAAATCACAAAAAAATGTCCATTTCCAATTACAAGGCTTTAGACCTTAGAGCAATATTGTTTAGATGCACTCTAAGATGTAGGTGTATTTGTTTGGTTCTAGTTGTGATATAGAACAGTATTATACTGCCGTGGTACATATTACAGATCATATAGAAGTATGTGGGACATTTAGTGAGAAAATAACTTTGATTCCATTGTACTAAGGACTAAAAGCTAGAGGTAGAGAGGTTATAAATGTTATGTAAACGCATGGAATTGTTTTGTGTATTTGGTGAACGTCAGGAACCAGGCAAGCGGTCACAGCTCTGGCGGATGACGGGCAGTGGCATGCTGTGCCATGAAGGTTCTTCAGCTCCCCATAATCCTAATAAGCTGTCCAATTCACGGTCTCTTGAGTCTTCCTTGGTGTTGGACATCGCTGGACTGGCTGCCGTCACCGATAACCGGTAACTGTGTTTTAGTGTTTTGTCTACAAATGTCATTTACAAAAAATGACATATATATGTTTCATAATGCGAACATTAATTTAAAGAGTGACTCCCTTTGTTGTCTATGGTACGTTCTTCTGCTGACAAATTCCCACAATGCAATGCTCTCCCTTCAATTGCCTCACAACACCTCTCTCCTATGCTATCCTTTTTTCCTTTCCTTTCCTCTGCTATCTCCTCTCCCTTTCTATCACTTTTTCTCTATCACCCCTCTCTACTCTTTTCTCCTCTCCCTTGCATCACTTCTCCTCAGGCAAGCGGTCACAGCTCTGGCGGATGACGGGCAGTGGCATGCTGTGCCATGAAGGTTCTTCAGCTCCCCATAATCCTAATAAGCTGTCCAATTCACGGTCTCTTGAGTCTTCCTTGGTGTTGGACATCGCTGGACTGGCTGCCGTCACCGATAACCGGTAACTGTGTTTTAGTGTTTTGTCTACAAATGTAATTTGCAAAAAATTACATATATATGTTTCATAACACACTTTTAAAGAGTGACTCCCTTTGTTGTCTATGGTACATTCTTGTGCAGACAAATTCCCACAATGCAACACTCCCGTCAATTGCCTCACAACACCTCTCTCCTATGCTATCCTTTTTTACTTTCCTCTACTATCTCCTCCCCCTTTCTATCACTTCTCTCTCTCCCCCCTCTCTACTCTTTTCTCCTCTCTCTCCCTCCCATCACTTCTCCTCCTCTCTCTTTCTATCACTTCTCCTCCTCTCTCCTCTTCCCTCCCTCTTCTCCTCCCTCTCTCTCCTCTACCTCCTTTTATCATGTTCCTTCTCTTTCCTCTTCCCTTTTCTCCTCCCTCTCCTCTCCTCTCCCCTCTCATCACTACTCCTCCTCTGCTCTCTCCTTTTATCACTTCTCTTTCCTCTCTCCCTACTATTTCCTTCTATCACATTTCCTCCTCTCTATCTCTACTTTTCTAATTTATCCTCCCTCCCTCTCCTCTCTCATCACTTCTCCTCCTATCTCTGCTCTCTCCATTTATTACTTCTCATTCCTCTCCCCACTATTTCCTTCTATCATGTTTCCTCCTCTCTATCTACTCTTCTCATTTCTCCTCTCCCCTCCCTTCCCATCACTTCTCCTCCTCTCTCCTATCACATTTGCTCTGCCCACTCTTCTCATTTCTCCTCTCCCCTCCCTTCCTGTGACTTCTCCTCCTCTCTCCTATCACCTTCTATCACATTTGCTCTGCTCACTCTTCTCATTTCTTCTCTCCCCTCCCTTCCCTTCCCATAACTTATCCTCCCCTCTCTCCTTCTATATCACTTCTCCTCCTCTCTCTGCTCTCTCCTTCTATCACCTTCTATCACATTTGCTCTGCCCACTCTTCTCATTTCTTTCCTCCCCTCCCATCACTTCTCCTCCCCTATCTCCTTCTATATCACTTCTCCTCCTCTCTCTGCTCTCTCCTCCGATCACTTCTCCTCCTCTCTCTGCTCTCTCCTCCGATCACTTCTCAATATTATCGTTGCTTTACTAGGTATGAACCATTGATGCTGAGGAAACCAGATCGCCGGCGAAGCACTACCCAGACGTGGTGTTTTCGGGATGGCAAGTTAAGCTGCAGTTTACACGGACTGGTTGTCCAGGTCAGCTTATCATATCTATATTTTTATCTATATAAACAGTCATTTATAGATTTGTTTTCCTGTTACTGGTGTTTGCAGAAACGTCTTGTACAAATGTAGTCTGCGTTTGTATAATGTTGAATGTTGTCTTGCTACTGTCCTGAGTTGAAAGCAGTGATTCTGTCTTATTCTAGGCTAGAAAGGGCGTTTCCGGCTTGTATGATGGCGCGGAGGTGGTGCTAGGACCAGACGCATCATTAGAACACTTGTGCTCCGTCCCAAAGGAGCAGCAGTTTATAAACCAGAAGATGAGGCCTGGGTCAGGTGTTCTGTCTGTCCGAGTCATCCCAGATGGGCCCACTCGAGTTTTACAGGTAAGCGGGCCTAACGAGGGGATTCCCAGGGGGCTTTACACCTCCTTCCCAACAAACACACATATTACGGCATGACGGAAGGAGCTTGTCATCTTGTCAGAAGGGAACAGCATTCAGCATTAAATTTATTCTAACCAGGCGCGATAACAGAGGACAGAGGCCATATATAGAAAGATATGTTGGGGGTGGAATGGAATATTAAAAACAATAATAATAATAATAATAATAACTTAATCTCGAAATAATTAAAAAGAAATTTCACAAAAAAGAAAAACGATGAGTTGGACCAAGGTGTAAGAGGCCAGGACCAAGGTGTAAGAGGCCAGGAGGAGGGTGAAGTTCTTGTAGCGGGATCATGGTGGGGTTGGATGGAGGGATAGAGGTGGAGAAAGGAATGGTCCTTGCCCTGACTCCATAGCAGGGAAGTACTGCTGTAAGCCACGGGTCTATTCGTTGGCTTTGCAGATAACGGACTTCAGGCAGCGCAGGAGCGAGCGTCTCTCCAGCGAAATGGATGAACTTGCACAAGCCGAGATGAGGAAGTTCAAGAATCCGGACCAGGAGCAGGAATTGGAGGTGTGTACTGGGTTGCAGTGTTGGATCTTGCAGTAGGCTGCCCTCACTGAATACATATAACTCTGTCTATATTCCCCAGGTTGTGATAAAACTAGAGGAAGGAATAGGAATCTCACTGATTAATAAGGTCCCAGAGGAGCTGGTGTTTGCGAGTTTCACTGGAATTAATATCCACTGCACACAGCTAGCAGCCAATCAGGTGCTGGAACTCAATATTCAAAATGTCCAGGTATGGAATTATTTTCCCTGTATGAGGTTAATTGCCATTTGTTATTATTTTATTGTGTTTCATTGAATTGTAAACCCTCTCCCTTCAATTGCCTGTCTGTTTCCTCTCCTTCTATCACTTCTCTACCTTCCTCCATTATCTCCTCTCCCCTTCTATCACTTCTCCTCTCCCCATTTATTACTACTTTTCCTTTCTATCCCCCCTCACTGATTCTATTACTTCTTCTCCTCTCCCCAACTATTACTACTTCTCCTCCTTTCTGTCCCCCTCTCATTCTATTACTTCTCCACCTTCCTCCATTATCTCCTCTCCCCATATATTACTACTTCTCCTCCTTTCTATCCCCCTTCTATCACTTCTCCTCCTCTCCCCATATATTACTACTTCTCCTCCTTTCTGTCCCCCCTTTTATTCTATCATTTCTCCTCCTATCCCCATCTATTATCACTTCTCCTCTCCCCTTCTATCACTTCTCCTCTCCCCTTCTATCACTTCTTCTCCTCTCCTTATCTATTATCACTTCTCCTCCTCTGTGTCCTCTTTATTTTGTTCACTTTTACTCATCCCCTCTCCTCCTCTCCCCTTCCATCGCTTCTTCTCCTCCTCACCCCTGCTATCACTTCACCTACTATCCTTTCATACCACTTTCCATCCCCTTTACCCTTCTACTGAATCCCCCTACCTTTCCCTTCCTTTCTTCTCTCCCCTTCTATTGTTCACCTCTCACTTCTGTTTCCTCTGTCTCCTCTACTCTTCTCTTGCTTCTATGACCCCTTCATAGGGCTCTTTTTCACCCCTTGCCTTCTCTGCCTTCTATTGTGTCTACCTCTCCCCAGTACTCTGCCTATCACCTCTATACTATTTCTCCTTTCCCTTCTATCATCTCTGATTCTTTTGCTCCCTTCACTTTCTGCCATCTCTACACCTCTATCACTGTCTATGCTTATGGTATCACATCTTAAGTATAAATAAATAATATAAATAAATAACTTTCTTGGCCTGACTCACAGGTGACGTTATCCATTTATTTACCACTTACTGACATATTTGATTATATTACATACTTTCTTATATGTGTCCATCAATGCTGTTGAGCCCCGATCTAAGTAGTCCTAGCGCAATTATTGTGGGCTCTGAGGCTGGTATACATTAGCTAATGGGGAAAATCCTACTTGCGTCACAATCCTGTGAACCCTGATCAGTTATGGTTTACTGCTATTAAATTTAATGCAATAAGGTAATATTCTCCATATTGCAGGAAGTCTGTTCTGTGTTTGGTGTTTCATATATGACAATGGTAAGAGACAGCTAGGTTACAATTAGAGACTCGTTCCAAACTCCCATAAGTTAGAGCTATAACTTCATGTTTGTTTAGGTTTTTTGTTTTGCTAACTTACGTACAGTTTCTTGGTATAACACAAGCTGTAAAACAGCCAATAAAGATGTAATACAGTGTACATGAAGTCACACTTACAGCTCTCCAAATCGGAAAACACTTTATACCAGGCAGATATGAAGCTGTTCTGCAAAAGGCATGTTTTACTGGGTCATACAAATGACAATTTGAGAGGTAAATGCATTCCATGATAAACAAGATGCAGTCTAATTAGCCAGTATGGGAAACTTTCTCATGTCATGTGTATGTGGTTGCTATAGTAGCTAAAGAATATTGAAAAAAGGTATTGTGTGCCTAGTTATGTGTCCCACAAGGAATTATGGAACGTATTCACAGATCCGTTTGCTTGTGGTTGTGTGCGTTTTTTTAGGATCGGATGAACTGCGCAAGCGTAGTAACTTTCTCCACGTACATTACGTAGTATTTACGCACGTAAGTACTTTCGGCGCGGACTTGTGAATCGCACAAGACATACGTACGGAGGGGCGTGGTTTTTCCAGAAGGTAGAAATGAAGTGAAAGTGGGCGGGGGGATTTGAGGGCGCGGTTAGAGAAATACGCATGTAAGTACACACGTAGACTTAAGTCACCGAAAACTCGTCCGTGCGAGGGGAGCGTCATGGGTGTGGCCTTGCAACGTAGGTGCGTATATTTGCGTACTTTATACACACGCATCTGTGAACGCGGTCCTATGTTCCAACAAAATACACGCGTGCATATGGAGATATATGTAATAAAATTTCTAAAGAAAACGATGTTGCCAATGGCTACCAATCAGATTCTCCATTAAAAGAACGATAGTCAGAATCTGATTGGCTGCTGTTTACATCTCCCCTTCTCCCTTTAGAAGCTTCATCACATATCCCCTATGATCTCTTTGGAATTGCTGCTTCAATAAAGTTCAGTGGGATAGGTCCCATTATAACTATCGTGTTCATATCACACTAAGTGATAATTGCCTCTTTCTTTAGATCGATAACCAGTTAATCGGCACCACTCAGTCTGTTATGCTCTTTGTAACACCAAAGAGTCTTGAAATTGAAGAGCCAGAGACAGGACCTGCCATACAAGTCAATGCAATGAGGGTACCCAGCAAGAACTCACTCACCGACTTGTACAAGGTAACACTGCTTGGAAAGTTTGGTTCATTACCCCTCCGTTATGTGCTAAACCTGAGATAAGAGCATAAATCACCCCTCATTTATTTTCCCGACTGTTAATTTAGTCACTGTTAATTTCTAGAATTAGAATATTAAAATATAGTGACCGCTTCTTAATGTTCTTTCTCTGGGGCAGATTTTTCTTTTGACTTATCTAATAAAGTTTTCAACGAAAATAAAATCCAGTGAGCGCTTTACATGAAAAGAAAAAACTGTATTGGACAGTGCGCTGTAACTCATCAGCCAATCGGATAAGTAAGGAGAGGACCACGCCAAAATTTATATCAGTTTGCTCCAATATTTTTTTTTTGTTTAATATGTTCATGTCAATGGGGAAAATAGCTTAAAAACAGAGAAAATCTGCAGACTGTTTAATATTAAAGTGAACCTGTAACAGCTTGTCCCTTTTTAGCGTCCAATGTTCCACCCACATGATTGTTAATATAATTCCATCGCTCCTCCAGCAGATAAATATGTATCTTTTTTGTTGCTTTGTTTTTGTATAGCACTTATTGATCACAGCTCAAAAATTCACCATCCAGATCGAAGAAAAGTTACTACTTAAACTGCTAAGTTACTTTGGATTCGGAACATCAGACACAGGTATAATATAATGACATACTGCCTTTTATGTAAATATATTAATACTGGGACATTGGAGGATATAGGAACAGTATGGAACGGATCTTATAACTAGAGTGTGCTTCAGTGTGCTGTGGTCTATTAAGTCACTAGAGGGCGCCCAATGCCTGATACGTTTGTGAGAACCAGAGCCGGGCAATGCACATAAATGGCCACAAGACTGGTTAAGAAGCTCATACTGAAGCCATATTAGTTTAAGCAGGAAAGCCTTGTTGGATTATGTTGGCAGAGCTTAGCCAAGGAACACAACAACCCTCGTCCGCTGATTAGATTCCACAGTGCAGCTTATGTTGTGTGTTTTTTTGCACTGTTAAAGTAAAACTAAAGAACTTTAGTTCGGTATCAGTCACCAAGGTCACGTAGGCTCAGACTTAAGCAACTTCATAGCAACAGAGAAACCTAGAAAGGGACGGCAGATAAGAGACATCTGGCCCATCCATTCTACCCAGTGTTTTTTTGGTTTTTTTTTAAATCATACTGACCCCTGACCCTAGTGAATCTTTATTATCCTCTACCACCTCAGAGGGGAGGTTATTCCACTTATCAACTACCTTTTTAGTGGTCATTTTTCCGCACATTTCCTCTGAATCTACCACCCTCCAGTGTATACACGTCCTTGTGTTCTGTTACACATCTTCCTCTGAATAATGCCTCCTCCTGTACCTGGTTACGCCCCTTGATGTGTGTGAAAACTGCTATCATATCCCCCTGTCCCTTCTCTGCTCCAAGCTATGCATGATTACTTCCTCTAGTCCCTCTCTGTATGTTGTGTGACACAGGCCATGCACCATTGTAGTTGCCCTTCTCTGCTCCAAGCTATGCATGATTACCTCCTGTAGTCTCTCTCTGTATGGTGTGTGACACAGGCCATGCACCATTTTAGTTGCCCTTCTGTAAGGTTGCATCGTCTTACGTTTATTCCACCTAGTTTAATAGACGAGAATCGGTGCACTTTGCTTTATTCCTGGTATGTGCCGTATTGAATACACCAACAACCCCCCCTGGCTGAGTCTGAGGCCAGCTTTATTGAATAGATAGATGCCCTGGTGATGTCACTCACTAACCATTAATAGCACTGGTTCCCAGTGAATGGATGCCGCACTCTCTCAAACATTGGTTCTCCTCAGAGAATCGCTACTTCTCCAGCGAGTAGCGATGCCGTTTAAACCTTACATGGAATACAGGCCCATTGATGGCTTTGTATAAACATAATGGCATTCGAGAGAAATCTCAGACATCAAACGCCATAAAAGAAAATCCCTTGAATGCCGTGAAAAAGCCAATGTGATTCTGTTGCACAGGTTTTTGTAAAGACAACGCTCCATTACATACCAAGAAAATAGTGCGTCCTGATAATTACTGCAGATAAGCCGGCCTTTAAATGGTCATTAGTCTTGCCGTGACAGCTGAGAAGGGGTGATCTATCTAATGAGACAATTGCCTCACTGTTGCATTTATTCAGCAGACCATAAGAGCTGCTTTTGTGATGCAGAGTAAAATTTGCCGGGTAACAGCAAGTGTTTTGCTAGTGATAGTACTGTAACTATAATTTGCTACTGTCTGGATGAATTTCCATCGGGGTCCAGAGATGGATGTTGGCGTGCGAGGAGGAGGCCTTTAAAGGCGCAGTAACCTTTGTTTTTGCAAACTCATTTCCGAATTTATTTAAGAAGTTGTTTAGTTCACTTAGGGCACCGGTAAAGTAAGGCAGGCTCCATAGCAAGGGGAGAAGATGGGGGGCAGAGACTTGTGCCTCGCTCCCCTCCGGTGTGTACGCAGTGCACTTGCTGACTGCTGACTGTGCTGCTAATGCTCACACGGCGTCAGTGGCTAGCAGGTTAGGGTGCTAAGCGCTCTTGATAAATCATTTGCAAGCAGCTGACTACTTAGTGCTACACTCTGCCAGACGCATGTAATGTCCGCTACCTCTCTCTAATACCCCTTTCACATCTCCGGCAAAAACACAGGTTTTTCGCCATTAGACCTGGGTCGAGGCTCCACCGGGTTGAGATGTTATCTGAAAGGTCCCAGGGTCCTCTACCCGGGTCTAATAAACTGGGATTCGGACCCAGGAGAAAGAAGGGTTTTTCCTTAGTCTGACCCAGGTGCTGGGTCGGTGTGAAAGGATCTCGTCTAAACAAACTTGATTGCTATGGCAATAGCAAACAAATACCTCACTGGAAGCCGTGCACAGCCCTTAAAGCACACCCGAAACCCTGCCCCTGCATAATCAAAGCTGCCATTCATAGGGTTACTAAGGATGGGGCGGGACATGTTCAGGTCCCACCCATGCTTAGTAATGTTCAGGGCTTGAGGCAGTGATTTCCATTAAATCACTTGCCTCAGTATGTAACACAGTTTCCCAGACACCATAAACACTGTAATGTGATACACTATACAAGTGCTTGATGCTAATTTCATTATAGATATTTTACAATTTTCCAACATTTTTATCAGTCGTATGGTAAATATTAACATTTGTTTTGTACAACTGCTATCAGATGGTTTAGCTGGAAAACTAATTGTATTCCTCAAATTCAGGGGTGTCAGAACTGGGAAGTGGGGAAGCAAAAAGGCAATTCACGCCCCCCCCCCCACCCCAAAAGTGAAGGGGAGCCGTCCAGGGGAAGAGGGGGAACAGGAGTATCCTGTAAGTATCACTGGCTGAAAGACTCATCAGTAATCTGCCAGTTGGTGATACTATTACAGGACATTCCCTGCTCCCCATCCTCTTCTTATGCTTCATTGTCCGTGTCAAGGGCCAATGTCCTCAGCGCTGTAGCCATTGCTGAGCCATTGACACACAGAGAGTAAATTACTCTTGTGAGTGTGTCATGTGACCTCTGCTGGCTGCACATTGAGGACGATCTCTCACCATTGAGAGGTTAGGTTTTCCATTATTTAGATAGATAGTTACAAGATAGAAATATGATATAGATGCCTCTCATCTTACTGTCATTACGATGCTTATTCATTCTTGTGATACAGGTGGAGTAGGCAGACACGATCGTTATTTCTTTTTGGGTATATTGGAGGGAGGGGGGAAGAAATTCCCTAGGTATAATGAGGTTATGCTGACAGGAATCTTTGTTATCGTCAGCAAGCCACAATTATTTATCATAGAGCATTACTGTAATGACTTAGCCGTATGCTACCCCAGCATTTCCTCGCTCTGCAGAGCCGCGTCTGACGTTAGCGCAGCACAATAGATGGAAAAAGGTGAAAAGTGCATCCGAAAACTGGAGGGAACGCGGATCATGGAATAGACGCATTATTGAAGCCCTTACAAGTTGTTATTTAGCCCAGACATTCTGCTAAGCCACAATCCTGGCAGGACTTGAATAGCGAGAGTGCAGAACAGATTGCATAATGTTGTCATTGAATGCCCAGGGCAGGCGGGGGGAAAGCTGTTTAGAATACGATGGAGGGGGGGAAGCTGCTTAGCTGTTTAATTAGCCAGCACATCACAAAGCTTCACTCCGTGCCCTGCCAATGGCACCTCGCAAGCATTAAAGGCTAAATGAAATATTTAGACATTCTGGGCCCTATACAGAGCTCCGGCCGCATTGCATATGCGGCCGGAGTTTTCCGATATGAGCTACTGCACATGTGCAGTCATTTTGTTATGACATCTACGTTACTTTAAGACCGCGTATACGCAAACTACGTTGCAACAAGTAACATAGATGCTGTAGCAAAATTACTGCGCATGCGCAGTAGCTCATATCGGAAAACGGAGCTCTGCATATGGCCCTCAAATTGGAAGTATGTGCTTGGATATAGAGGAGCTGATTGTACTAGGACCTGGTCACCTGGTGTAATCCGCTATCAACCAGATCTTAGGTGATCCCTTTAGCCTGGTTCACACTACATGAGGTCACCGGTACCGGCATATGTAATGCCAAGGCACGCACAGCACGAGCTATGCAGCTACAGCACCTAGTGTACAGGCACAGAGCAGTCAAGCTTAAGGCAGCTGTGTGTCCATATACACAGTGCTAGTGCAGGGTGGTACACTGTAAAGTATAGTGGAATGGTGGTTATAATTGGCGCTATCACTTCAGTAGCAACGTGAATGCACGAAGACTACATCCACAAATCAGTAATAACGTTACAAATGATTTTATACCTTGCTCAATCAGGTTTGTGTCACCTCTGGATCGTTCCCATAATGTACTAGCAGCTGTGAACATATCGTCCCACCGTCTTGTGTCCATCTTATGAGGACGGCAATGGATTGGTTCAGGCATACTGAGTAATCTGATCATGTGTCTGTGTATCTAACATACAATAATGGCGCTGATAATAGAGCGTTACACCATCAGAAGTGTTTCCTGTGACTGGACAGTCCACATCGCACCAGCCGGTGCCAGTATAAATATACAAAGGCAGTAACACTGCAGTCATACAGTTACTATAACCTTAGTGACCTATAGACCAATGTAGACCTGGATTCATAAGGTGACCACAAAATAATCAAAGCAGCAACAAATAAAGTGCATCTATAAGTATATTAAAGACATAATTTAAATTACATTCATCAGTACTGAATACATATACTCGCTATGTAGGACGTCCGTATACAGATGGCGTAAAAGAACTCGCTATTCATTCCAAGGGCAATTAAAGAGCCCTGGCCTATATATGTGAGCTAATCGATATAAACTCTAATAATATAACATGATGCTTAAACCTACAAGTACATGTCTAGGATTAGCAAATACTAAGATTAAAAAAAATATAATATAAAAAAAAAAAAATAAAAAAAAGTCTATAAAGAAATTTGTCAGAACAATATGATGCTTTTGTTAAGTTTAGGCATGATCAAATAATTTGAATTGTATATGTAATTACTGGATTTTGTTTTTCCCCTGCACGGTGCTGCGTATACCGTGTGGCATCTTATAAATAAACGTTAATGATTATATATACTATATTGTACACATGAGCAGATATATGTATGTGAGTGCAATCATTTTTTTTTTAGAGGTTGAAAAGTGGGATGAAAATGTCCATGAAAAAATCGGTGAAGAGAATGCCACACCGAAAAGATATTATTTTGAAAATCTGAAAATATCGCTCCCTCAGATCAAGTTAAGCGTTTTCACTTCCAATAAACTTCCACCCGAGCTCAAGGTAAGAAAGATTGCGGAGCATTCAAAAATCCGCATTCATGTGTCCATTCTAGGAGTAGGAACCTTTGTTGCGAAACTCCCAGCATGCTCCAGTAGCATAGACATAGCTGACAACAATAGATGCTTGTTAATACACCAGACATACATTCATCCTGAATTACAGCACTACTACTTCTTAACTTCTAAACTAATGTGTGTGAGTGTACAGGCTGTTACATCATAAGTTACATCCGGAACCTCAGTGATGTCACTGCTTCCTAGGGAGTTCATTGGCCATGATGTCAGAGCTAATAGTTCAGCCTACAAAATGGCCGCCTCCATTGGGTGCTGTTTGAAATTCTGTGGTCTGCACTTTAGAAGTGTCTGAGTAAAGGCAGAACTGCGCTGGACAATGCCTTTGTTAATGGCCTGCTGCCCCCAATACTGCTCTGCTGTTGTTCTATGGCCTCCCTGTGAATGATTTAGTCACACAAATCTTATTTTACCATTGTCATCTTATGTTATTGAATTAATAGGTAGAGATGTTAGAGTTTTGGTCTTAGGTCCTGTCGCGCATCAGTTCCTCAAAAGTGAATCTTCAGTGACCCAGAATTGGGTTTTCACACACATCATTAACTTTCATCGCTTTCTACTCCATTAAACTGCATTACTTATAGGTTGCGATGTCATGTGTGGCTGCGCTCCTCAGGTGTAACGCAGTATGTTTGTAAAAAATAAGTGTTTTCTAGCTGCACTGCTGAAATCTTATCTCCCATCTCCAACCCCTCACCCCTGCAGATCCACTTATAAAGCTCATATAGGGCGTCCTTTAGCATTAGAGTCAAAGCAAAAATCATGGCAATGAGAAAATGTGTGTAAATAATGCCTGAATTATGTCATCACTTTGACTGCTAGCTCTGATAATATGTGCTAGTTTTATTTAGCAATGAGATTAAACATGAACAAATCAAGGTTGAAAACTGTCAATTGTTGTGGCCTAAATTTCAAATGGTTTTATAAAATATCTTTGCCGTCCTCTGGGTAGTGTGTAATTAGAGCTAATACGGCAATCATAAAATAGCTGCAGCTGCTTCCTGTCCATTGTTTTGATATTTTCTTTTTGTCTCTATAATATACAGCTGCCGTTATGAAGACCTTGATGATGCAAATTATGCAAATCGTGTCTTTAAGTCCCGCCCCCTGTTAATCGACGCTAATACGGCAATCATAAAATAGCTGCAGCTGCTTCCTGTCCATTGTTTTGATATTTTCTTTTTGTCTCTATAATATACAGCTGCCGTTATGAAGACCTTGATGATGCAAATTATGCAAATCGTGTCCTTAAGTCCCGCCCCCTGTTAATCGATGCTACTATTCATAGTCTTACTAGGAACAGGGCGGGGCTTGTTGATGCAAATTCCATCATGTCCTGTCCAATCCCTAGGACTTACAGTGTTGATAGGCAGGGGGTTGGAGTTGAGGCTGTGATTTGCAATAAATCATGACCTTAAGCCCATTAAGGGAGGTTTCCCGTCTCTCCTGGGATAACAGGAGAAATGCCCGAATTTCGGAAGTCCCCTGGATAGTCCGGGATAGTCGCCAACCCTGGCTTAATGATCCTTCTACATCTATGTGGGGAGGTGTCTATTTTTATACAGTATTTTCTGTGTTATCACCAGTGTTTTCACTACTGGTTGTTACTAAATCAGCCCCACAATGTGTTCCTGTAATATTCATGACGGAGAGGTTTTGACAGTGTTGCAGCCATTTTGATCCGGTCATGTGTCAGGCAAGGTTATGATAACTTACCACTAAAGTACAGCATGGGAATATTTGAAGCTATGCTATGGAAGCCTAGGCCGCAGCTGCATAGAACTTCATTATAGTAGGCAGCAGCTTGTGAATGATGATGTTCCAGAAGGTGATGCTTACTACTTCTGTGTCAACTATAAAATAATATATAGAATAATCAAAATGTTTTACCTATACAGCAGTTTCATGCAATCATTCTTCTGTTTGTCAGGCCTTAAAGAGCACCTTAGGATTTCCACTAATCAAATTTGAAGATGCTGTTATCGATCTGGACCCCTTTACAAGAGTTCACCCTTATGAGTCCCGGGAATTCATTATCAACGATGCTCTTAAACATTTTCAGGAGGTGAGTTACAGCTGCTGTGTTCAGCATGACTGTATCTGTGAACCTGTGGCATAGCCCTGTCAATCCACCAACCCGGTTACTGTTCAGATGGACCTGTCAGTCATCAGCACATGCTGATTAATCTGCATGATTCTCTCGGGCTGAAATACTCTCGCTCAGTCTATCCGGTTTTCCCCAAGCCTGAACACCTCTGCTTCTCTTCCACTTTCCCTTATTCCCCTCATTCCTCCTAGAAGGCCTCACCTGTTCACTAGTCACCTCTCCCTTTCCTCCACCACATTTCTTGTCACTCCGTACATGTAGATTGTAAGCTCTTGTGATCAGGGCCCTCTATCCTCTTGTCCTCCACCTCCTACAGTCTCATCTCTGGCCCCTCTGTGTTGATACTTGGATTGTTCTGCAGTTTTGTCTTGCTGTCACCTTTGTGCCATCACTTGTACCTCCCTGTATGGCGTGTTTATGTATCTACTATTCTTGTATATGCTTCTACATTACCTTACAGCGCTGCAAACCCTTATTAATATACGCATTATAATAATATCTAAAAACATCAAACACGGTTTCAGAGTATCCATATATTGGGTTCATGGAATGGTTCAAAATATAACTCGGTATGAAAAGATGTCAAATCTAGGCTTCCTGCTACTGCGGTTGAGTTAGCAACAATTATATTGGTTCAGCTATTTCCTTTTGGCTTCGAGTCTCCAGGAAAACCGTGTTATTCACTGATAGTAACATATGAGGGCGCTGCTGAGTTAGGATTGTCTTCATAACAACTTTGTTTTATTCTCTAAGGAGTTGCTCAGTCAAGCTGCAAAAATTTTGGGCTCTGTCGATTTCCTTGGCAATCCAATGGGCCTGTTGAATGATGTGTCTGAAGGAGTATCCGGCCTGTTTAAGCATGGAAATGTTGGCGGCTTAATCAGAAATGTCACACACGGCGTATCCAACTCCGCTGCAAAGGTACTGGCCTGAGAGTTATTTATGGAGTGCTCCCTTTAATGTCTGCTTTGTATAATTGGGCAGTTACATGCGTCATGGTCAGTAATGGAAGCGTATGAGACCCTGACATATGCAAATTCCAGCAAACCTGCCTGTTTAGGTCTGTCTTGATTAACGTTCTGTTATTTGGCAGAGATGTGAAAGCGCAGACATGTTTTAAGATGAACGCAGCGACACAACAGATAATGGACACAACAGCTTTGAGATCAGTGAGTGATAATACAAGGGAATGGTGCTGATAGCAACACATCATATATAACCATTATTGGCACATGTTACTGGGTAATCGCTCAGATGTATGTCCATACTTCTTAAAGCGGCAGTCGAACATACGTTTATTTAATCTAAATGGCAAGTTAACTGACATTTTTTAAGCATGCATTTTAGTTACTAAAGACAGGCATAGCTCCCAGCAGGAGGTGTCCGATAGTTGGGGTGATTTTCTCCTAGGGAAAGGTCACTCACCTCTCCTGCTGGCACTGATAATCCTGGCTGAAGAGGAAGGGGCTGCTGAGATTGACAGGAGGTCCGAGCAGCTAGCTGGCTGTGGTAACTCTGGTCAGTGTGGCACCTCCACCTCCTGGCCAGACTATCCCCATCTGTCTGACTGTAGTTACCGGCAGGTATAGCAATAATGTGGTAATGGGAGCCCTGTATCTCTTGAAGAAGGCAGAGCATTCGTTACTTTATTGCTGCTGCACTTGCTGTAATTATGGACACAAGGCAGATAGGGAAACTCCGGCCAGGAGGGGGAGGTACAGCTTTGATCGTTGAAAATGGCCGCACACTACTCTATGCTGGGAGTTTGCTGATGATAACCGTTTGGAGAATCAAACAAGAAAATTATCGCATTCTAAAAATAATAATAAAAAAAGAGGCACCAAGGTCAGCAGTGTGTGACTGGCGTACTCCGTGTGTATAGCAGTAACATAGTAATGGAGGGGCTGATTCAGAGATACGATTTCCACGGCACTTAGGAGCGTATATTTAAGATCTTAGAAAATTGGCATTACTGCGCAGGCGTAGTAATAGTGCAACGCCATCTACGTAGCGGTTAGGAGCGTAAATTCGCTAAGAGCGTAAGTTTGAATCGATCGCAATACGATCTTA
>WWET01000552.1:455553-465793 GCA_011038615.1 Limnodynastes dumerilii | reverse complement strand
TCACTTAAGATCTTAAATGACAGCGCAGAGTTAGGGTTAGTCAATGGTGGTCTAAGTTTAAGATCCACCGCTGTGTGCAAGGGGAGTGACTGTTTATGCAGTGGGCTGGAACATGGTAAGATCTTACCTAAGGTGCGTATATTTGCGATCTTTTCGCAATCGCATCTCTGAATCACCCCCGGAATGCAGAGCTACCATTACTTTATTAATGTTACCGGAGTCAGACAGCGGTAACTGCGTCTGGGAGGTGGAGCAGACACCAGTCAGGCCCCACACCCATGTGACATCACGTGGGCGGGGCCTCACAGCCCTTTGCTACCATCTGGCCGGTGTGCAGGGAAATAATTCCCTGTGCATTGGCCCTGAAATGTTGGCGGGCCCCCATCAGCTGCGGGCCCAGGGCAGTAGTCCCGGCTGTTCCCCCCTGATGGAGGTTGAGGGAAGTTGGCAGCCTGGGTCCGATCATTCTTAAGCAAGTCAAAAGAAATGTGACCCAAGCGTTGCTATGCCGTTTTATTGGGATTTGAAAAAAATCATGTACAGTCACTACAGCGATGACAGTGATTACAGTGATTGGAACAATGAGTGCTCAAGAGTACGGTCACTTTAGTCATACCATTGACCTGTCTATAGAATTGGATGAGGGCTCTCTTACCATGGACCACACTTATATCTGGGACTGCTGGGTGGAGGTCTCTTGTTATGTGTGGACTTTTTTTTTCATCACTAGCAATATATGTTTCATACATTGTCCTGTGATGGATTTGATGATGGAATGTTCTACAGAACCATGCGTCTAAACATTTTGCATGTAGTATCTACAGCCTTTGGGTCTGATCCAGACCTACACTGGCTGGCGTTAAGATGCCAGCCAGCAGCGTAAGATCGGCTAAAAAGCCGATCTGGAGCAGCGCCGTAGTAACGCTGGAGGCGCCCCCTACTACGTTAGTGTAGGTGGGTGGGGGGAGGTTTAATGAGGGAGGGGTTAGCAGGCAAACGCTCCTGTGTGAGCGTATTTTCCCATGCTTAGGCCGGCTGAAGTTTGGGCCTAATCCAGACCTACGCCGATGCGCTCTGCCCGACACTCCCCCTTACGCCGGCTGAAGGCTACCCTAACTTCAGCTGGCCTAAGCAATGGAAAATACGCTCACACAGGAGCGTGTGCCCGCTAACCCCTCCCTCCCTCATTAAACTAACTCCCCCCGCCCACCTACACTAACTTGAACGTAGTTATGCTGGGGGATACCCCCTCTAGCGTTACTATGGCGCTGCTACGAACGCCTGATCAACGATTGGGCATTGCTGTAGCTATGCTGGGCAACATCTGTCCGACGCATGCGCAGATCGGCTTTTAAGCCGATCTTACGCTGCTGGCTGGCGTCTTAACACCAGCCAGCGTAGGTATGCATCAGGCCCTTTATTCCTATACAGCTTTCTTCTTGTCTCATCCTTCAATTAGAATGGGCGTCAGTGACTCCGGCACAGGAAACAGGTGTGAGAAGCTCTATGTTTAGCCGCTGTAGAAAGGGAAGTACAGACAGCAGTCAGGAAGCGACCAGGCTCTGCTCGGCTCCCTCTGAATCAGCCACTATGCTGACGCCATTAGATTGCACTGAGAGTGTGTTCTGCCCCGGATTACACTCTCCACCCTATAAATGCTGCGGAAGCGATCACATTCAGATTTGCATAATTGTGTTACCTGCACGGGACAGTGGAGCAATAGCGTGATTACAGAGAGGGCTTGTTCCTGTACACTTTCAGCACTGCAGCAGATTTTTCCACTTGGACTCTGATGAGAGCAGCTTTATTCTATTTAATTCATTCATTTTATTCATGTCCAGTATTTTTGCACAGTGCTTGGTATTATAGGTTGCTTCACTACACTTCAGCACGCTCCTTCCTCTAGGTAATGGTGTGATGGTGGGGGTAGGGAATGGTCTGGAGGGTATGTTCAGGAGTGGACTGGGAACTTAACGTGCTCCTGGAAAGCAATCTGCAAGAGGCCACATGCTGGTGGGATAAACTATTGGTTGGGTCAAAAACTGTATTAGTACAGATACAGGAACCTTATTAAGCGTTCTGCCAATATATAATATGGGGGGCAGGGTTATGTAAAGCTATATTAGTGCAAGAAAAGCTGTTACGTAAACGTGAATCGATCAAATACATCATCTATTGACTGGTATTACACAATACAATAATTTACAGCGGCCCTATACAATTCACTGTTACCCAATACAGATGGCATCCTACACATCCGCCCAATACAGACAGCATCCTAGTGACCACTACCCTATACAGATAGCATCCTAGTGGCCATCCCCCCAATACAGGCAGAATCCTAGTTACCATCATCCAATACAGACAGGATCCTAGTGACCGCCACCCAGTACAGGCAAAATCTTAGTGACCATCATCCAATACAAACAGCATACTAGTGATCTCCATCCAATACAGAAAGCATCCTAGTGACCTCCATTCCATGCAGACAAAATTGTATTGGGTCTACATCCTAGTTGCCTTTAAATTAAAAAGGGGCTTACAGAAAATTTCTCTGTGAGTACTATGGTCAGTCCAGCCCTGGATATGCTTGTGGGTCTGTGCTATGGAATTACAGTGTGAACTCCACCCAGGGAGTCTAGGACCAGTTTTACACAGCTGCCAAGTATAATGAGATAACCACAGTATTTAGCTATGTTCTTATGCATTCACATGCAGGCACTGCTACACTCCTGTCATACATATAAGTAAAATCCTCTTTGCAAACACATTCTATTGCCATATCAATGGAATGAATGATACAGGAGCCTATTACAGAGCAGGGGGTGTTCTTCACCTTGCTCCAGAAAGAACAGTCAGACTCCCTGTCAAGTCCTTTACAAGTCATTACCCACCAGTCTTATCTGATATGTATTCCCAGTGTGCGCTGTGCATGCTATGGGAATACTCTGCTAGGGGCTTATTGGTTTAATTGCTACAGGAAGCTCACACTGAGCCCTGATTTGCCCAAATAAATGCCACCTTCCCCCCCATCCCCCAGTGTGTTTATATTTAGCATAGTATAAAATGGATTATTTGTCATATTCTGGTGTGAGATGGAGCTTTGCATTATTAAGGACTGTTTTGCACTTGGAAATCTTATGAAATGTCACCATTATAGATTTTTGTCGTCAGTACAAATGTCTATCAAGCCGCTAATCCCCCCACCTCTCATTGTAAGCAGGGGGCTGTGCTTGATGACATATTGGAATACAAATTGTGACTCTGCAATGTCCTTCTCCAGGCTGTGACCCACACCATTTCTCACTGGGGCCATTCTAGCCCTCTGGTGTCTGTCATGGCAGGCCAAAAATATTAAGGTGCTGTGGCTTTATTGCACTAGGCCAAAACGATAACAAATCCTTTTCTAGTGATGTTTTTTGAACACGGTCATACTTTCCTTTCCAAATTGATGTTTTCACCTTATTAATTTTAAACAGAATTAGGCCGAGACACAATGACATTTAATCTAGAACAATATACCCGCGGCTCCCAAGTTCTGTGCACTCTCAGGGCTGCTGCGAGCCCAGGCAGGTCGGCAAACGGGAGTTGCATGGATAGAGGCTGTGTAATGGTGTCTTTGTAGCACAGCCTCTATCCCTGCAGCTCCTCATTGCTTCCCGGGTAAGGGCAGGAAAAGAGGCTGCACTACACTAAAAGGGGGGAAGTTATTAGATAAAAATTGAAATGTAATAAATATTTTTGTACTAACCTAAATACCAATTAAGCTGTTTTGACTTAAATACCTGAAAAACAGGACTATTCGGTCATTATTTTGGTTTAGGGGTACCTTGAAAATATTTTTGAGATCCTAAAGTGGGAGAATTTGGAAATGACTCTGTTCAGCATAAGAATTGGCCTGTTTTTCAATATTTAATGATGGCACTTAAAGCCACTGTTGTGAAGATAACAGCCTGGCCTCGCCTAGCGATAATAAATAAGCACTGACGTTTTTAAGACCTCGCGGCCCTGTCTATTCACGAAGAAGCCAAGGTGCCAAAACTGGCCTTGGCCCTTATTTTGGAGGGTTTAGCATTTACAGCAGATTACTGCACGGTTACCCTGGTTTCTCTTACTCACTCATTATTCTCTTACGTTTTAAGACCTCTGGTCTCTTAAATACGCTGCATGAGTTGGGAACATAAGCTATTTATGAGTCGGATCTGGCCCTGGCCATTTTATGGCTTTCAGTTTTATAGTGCTGTTGTTTATGCCTGTAATGGCTTTTCCATGTATTCTCAAGCAGGCAGCGGGCAAAATGCCTTCTGTTCAGTGAAAAGACGGTTCAACATATTTAAACTGGCACAAAATAGCAGGTTAAATAGAGTTCACCCTGTCCCTGTCAGCAGCGCTGTCTCTGAGATATCTGTACATTATTTTTTTTTATTATTATTATTTCATTTTTTTTTTATATTCTAGTTTTTTGGGCTTGGATTTTAATCAATAATAAAATTGGGCTATGACTAGCGATGACTCATTTCTGGGATAGAGACTTTGCTTTTGTTTCTTTTTCGTGGCTCATCATGCAGCGTTATACAACCTTCTGTATTTTACTATTTCCAAATGTGTCAAATTATTTTTTTATACAGAATAACTTGGCAGATGTTAATCTCTTGTATTTAATTGATTTTTCATGGTTTTTTTTGCTTTTTGTTTTAGATATTAAGTTATTCATCCAGGGGCCACATTGAATAGCCAAATATCTGAATAAAATAAAGAATCCGGTTAATGTTGCAATATAAACACAGATTGTATATAATACATGGTTTTTATTTATTATTTTGTGTGTAACGCAGATGGCTTCTAAACATTTTTTATTTTTTTTACATTTACATCTATGTTTATAACATGCATTAGCAATATACGAATTTAATTTAGTAACAAAAAGAAATATTGAAATGAGATGAAAATAAAATAATATAATTTGAAATTAAAATAAAATAATATTAAATCATATCGTCTCATTTCTGTATATATAGATTTGAAAGTAAGAGAGATCAAATTTGAATAATATGGGTATTCCTATCAGGGGAGATTGAAAACTACTTGGTATTATTCCATGTCATAAGATAGGATTTGGATATCTTACCATTAGTAAATATTTTGTTATATTCAGTTACATAGTAAACGTATATGTATATTAAATAGTCATAAAATATAGATATAATCAAATAGTTGGTACAGTGTCATATTGTTTTTAAATTTTAAAAGAAGAAAGCTATAAGTATAGTTGGTAAATATTGCTATAATTAGGGTGATAGATATTGAAAATAGAAATAGATGGAGAGGACATTTTAAAAAGCTTATAGACAAAATTGAATGTAAACTCCGCCCCTCATCCACGTTGTGTATTTGATTGGCTGCTTCTGTACCTTTAGGAACAACCACCATTCAGTGTGGCAGTAGGTGGGCATGAGGGTAAACAGCGGTTCCCCCTTTAGCTGTGTATTTAAGGCGCTCTATAGGGATTATGGGTGAGATGATTGAGATTATGGGACTGGAGTCTGCTAAGTGAAGCCATGCTTAAGCTTCCTTCCTTGTGATTTATTTCCCAATCGGCCACAGCAGACAGTGGTGCGCAGCAGGTCTTAGGACAGATGCTACATATGAAGTCCCAGCCTGCTGCATCAGCATAGGACAAGCTGATTTCTTGCAAAGCATGCTGGGAATGGTAGCACCACAACACTTGAAGTCCCGCCGGTTGCAGGTTTGAGGCATTGAGCCAACCTTAAGCCTATAATGTCATTTCTTCCCTTTTCACTAGCCTGGTCCGAAAAACATGAAATGGATCCTAAAAATCCTTGAGTTTTCTTCTGTCATTTGCTTTGTCCCACAAATGCTCCATACTACCCATTGCTGGGCCAATGAAAATGAGCTTTGTGGGCCTGAACGTTTTTCACGGCGAGTTGCGTGTGTATTTTTATGTACGTTTCAACTGTGCATGCGCAGTAACTTATTTTACATACTTTACGTGGACTATGCGCGCATAAGCGTCTCACGGATGGACTTGTGAATCGCACTTGGTTACATACTTCCGGATATGCGACGCAAAAATACGCACGTGAAAATTTCAATGCATATGGGCGAGGGAAGGCATTTAAATGAAGGTATGTGTGCGCGACTAACATGAATCGCATGTAAGGAGGATACACGCACGCAACTGCTCACGGAAAGTTACAAGTGGTCTATGGAGGCGGAAGTCACCGACAACACGGCCGAGAGAGGGGGATGTGATGGGTGTGAGGGGGTTTGGCCTTCACCGGCCGTGCGTA
Source organism: Limnodynastes dumerilii (assembly GCA_011038615.1). Classification (NCBI taxonomy): domain Eukaryota; kingdom Metazoa; phylum Chordata; class Amphibia; order Anura; family Limnodynastidae; genus Limnodynastes; species Limnodynastes dumerilii. Next base: position 459,482 of record WWET01000552.1, on the reverse strand, counting down.
TAATTGCGTTCCTTCATGGAGACGGTTCTCGGACTACGGCCCTGTATTTCTAATGGAGCGGGCGGGTGACGTGACCTGCCGACTTATCCTATCATATCTTATAAACAAACCAAAAAGCTGCATATTAGAAAAGATGATGGACTTGATAGACCATTCATACTGCTCCTCATTGCAAAGCTGTGTTACTTCAGCTGAGAAACAACCAATCGCATTTTGCATAGGGGCGTGGTCACCTTAGTCGTTTCACATTTACTGACATTACAAGTAAGAGACTGATGCTCTCTGTTTGTTTGAATGATTGTTTATTAGTTGGCGCCATCCTGCTACCCACAGTCCTTGGCACTGTTCTTTGTCTCGGCCATGATGGTGTCGCCTGCTAATCCCACATACATTTGTGTTGATCTGTTGGTTAGTAGCGATTGCATAAAAATGTCCTCCCTTAGATTTACTAAACTGCAGGATTGGAAAAGTGTAGATGTTGCCCATAGCAACCGATCAGATTCTAGACTAGTTTTCACTTTCCTATTACATACTAGAGAACGTCAGCTAGAATATGATTGGTTGCTATGGGCAACATCTCCACTTTTCCAAACCCGCAGCTTAGTATAAACTTTCACCACTAGTTATATGCTGAAATGGCCGGATACAGGACTTCTGGGCTGTGTGTGTGAGTGTGTGTGTGAGTGTGTGTGTGAGTGTGTGTGTGAGTGTGTGAGTGTGTGTGTGTGTTTGTGTGAGTGTTTTTTAAGTTTATTATTGAATCGTAACATACGTTTCAAGAGGATTCCTAAAGAAGAAGAAAAAGTTCATTTCTAGTAGAGATTGTTTTATATGAAGAGCAGAAAGCGTAATGTGTGACTAAGGAGATTATGCGATAACTAATCTTTCATCTGTTTCATGCAGAGCAAATCAACATCTGTTCAGAGATTCAGCATTGGATCCAGCGTAGGCGTCCTGTCCCTCCGTTAATGTTCAAAGACATGTCTAAAATTTCATTTTTCGCTCCACAGAAGGTAAACGATCGTGTTTGCGAATGTGGCTAATTAGTGACTAAGCCTCTCGTTCATGCTGCATAAGACTTTTCATGGGTAAACCGTGAAATCTCTCACAGCCGTTCACACCACTGAAATCCATAGGTTTTACGGTATGCCACGATTTATTTTATCTAGTAACAGTTGTTATACCGCGCCAGCGTATTACAAGATGTGCCATTAGAAATAAACACAATGGATTGGAAGGTAAGCGGGTCCTGCTTACAAACTTAGGAAGTATAGGACAGTGCTACATATTGCAGATTACAGGTAAAAGAGAGCATCCGGTCAAACAGCAATATCAAGGGGGGACTACTGGGACAAGAGCACTGGCCCCGTAGAGAGAGGGGGGAAAGGGTCTGACAATACTGACCTCAGCTCTCTAGGAGCAGGTACTGGCAGTATGAGACAGGAGAGTCACTGGCACCAGTCTCCTACCAGCGATAGCTGCTGCTGGAAGAGCTGTACCAGGCAGCGGCTCCTTATAAACAAGCATCGGCCCGCTGTTAATCATTCCGGCATGTCCGCAGCGCTCCACCTATATGTGACATCACATAGGAGTGGCGTGCCGCAGACTGGGTCCCACAGCTTCTGGTGGCAGCCCTGAGTGGGACCAGTGACATAACTACCCTGGGAGTAGGGGGTTTAGCTGCTACAGGCCCTGAAGGTGACTTTTCTATTGGCGGTTGAAGGACCTGAGACTAGACAGCGTCTTACTGGGTAAGGAAGGTCCTTCCACAGAGTGGGTGCAGCCCAGAAGAAGTCCTGTCTGGCCATGTCAGCATATTATGAGTGGTGACACATTCACAGGTCATATAAAGAGCAGAGGAGTTACATTTAATAAGGAATATTTGTTAAAGCCTCCAGATCCTTGTTATATGGCTTTTCCCAGCGCTGCAGAGCTGATGACAGCCTTGCTTTTCCAGGGCTGGACTCGGGATTGGAGGGTTTCTCAAAATGTCCGTTTTTAATATGGATGTTGCCGACGTTCTGTATAATGGTTGCAATTAATATTATGGTGTTAGTAGAGCTGAGTTAAACTCAATTGGCCAAATTTACATTGCACATGACCCCCATAAGCCAAAGCAGACATACCTATATCTAGTATTGGTTCCATTTAAGGTTCAATAAGTGGAGCGATTGAGTACTGTTCATGTGTATTATGAACACGCTCAATTATGTAAGAGGAAATTTAGAAGCAATGGGAAGTTTGGGGAATTTATGATCACTCTCTTCTTAAGTGTCTGGTTTACTCTAACTCTACAGCCCTGTTTCCAGGACGCCCTTATACCCTCCCTTGATGTTTATGGAGCAGGTGCATCCACCAGCCTCTAAAGCTGACCGTATAATACACTGGAGCGTAATAGTGCATGATTATTGTGTGCAGAGTGTATATATACTACACAGTTTAAGCAAATTGAGCATGGATAGGCTATATCAACCAGGGCCAGTACCCAAGCAGCTGACTATATCGAAGATCGGAACATCGTCTACGCACTTGTCCAACATACCTTGGTGTTTACATTCTACCTCCTGCCCTTCATTGATATGCTGTCCTGCCGGCGGTGGATGCGCACGGGGATGTGTGCTGCAGCAATATAACTTTGCTGGCCCTTTGGCTGCCACTGTGACAGACTAGGGTTAATTACAGGAAGTCCTAACAGTGGCTTCACAGGCGCAAGGTTCCAATACGTTCTCCATAAATAACCTCTAGGACGGGTCTGCATTAAGATGTGGAGGGGGGGGGGCACAAAACAGAGCCCCTTTCAGTTAATATTAGGATGTATAAATATTGTGAGGCAGGATTGCAGTGTCTTTATATGAGGTCTAGCTGTTCCGGGCTAGCATGCAAAAGATGTCTAATGCTCTGAACTCTGCAAAACAAGAGAAAGATAAGAGGCTTGTTGAATTCCTGCAGGTCAGGATGACTTAAGGGAAGCACGAGTTAATATATTTCCCTCTTCTGTAAGTTATCTGCTAAGAGTATTAGTTGTGTTTAATAAAGCCTCGTTGCCCTCTCCATGAACCCGTCGTGACTCTACAGTTGGGGTCATTCCAAGTTCAGGCTTTGGACTTTTGACTGCCTTCTGTGTATGTGAAAACAGTCCGCAGCTCCTGCAGGGATCACTTATTCAGCCCTGTAACACAAAACTATTGCCAGCAGGCACCTGCTGGGGCAGCTTCACAGGGGGTCCATGGGGGGGGAAGCTACCAAACTCATCAGGCATTTGCAGAGATAAAAGCAGCAGGGGTTTCCCTATGGGATAACTAGCTAATCAGGCATCCGCACTGACGGCCAATCAGGGGGCTTTGCAGAGGACTAAGCCAACATGCCATTGTCTGGTCGCATTACTAAGCCCAACAATGGGATGTTGGCTAATTAATGTTCTTTTAATTATCAGTGATTAAAGTCACTTCACCTCAAATCAACATTTATTTGTAAGATGTTTGTTCTCGTGCAATAAATTGCTATACAGGACAAATGACTTTGCTTATATAATATGACATTTCTTAGTGCTTATAGATTACGAGTCTGGGCTACAGACAGTAAACACTGGACTAGTATGTTATATGTATGTGATTTGGTGTTTTTGTGCTATTCTCTAAGAACTTGTTTTTATCAGTCTGATTACTTACAATTAACTTGCATATGGGCCCGGATTCACACCCCCGGACATATTACACATACGTCCGTAAATTACCGATAATAGCTACGACACACGCGTGCTAACTATTTTACGTCATCTACGTATCGTTTTGTTACATAGATTGCGTATATGCAGTCTTTAAGACCACATATACGCAATCTACGAAACTATATGTAGATTACGTAAAATAGTTACTACGTGTGCGTCATAGCTATTATCGGTAATTTATGGACTTATGTGTAATACATCC
>WWET01000552.1:424140-447124 GCA_011038615.1 Limnodynastes dumerilii | reverse complement strand
CTGCTTTATCCAATTATTCTCTCCCGTTCTGACAACCTGCAGCGCCACCTTAGTGCGCTGGTGACAGGCGGTATGACAATGACTGGACGTGACATGACCCATTCTGAATCTGCTGAAAGCAAGCGTACAGTAAAATTGGGCAAGTGTTTATCATTGATTGGTTGTTGGGTCTGTGAACTGCTGCTGATGGTGTTAACAGTCTGATCATGAGTTGGGTCTGAAGAAAATTGGCCTAACCATCTAACCATCCAATTGAACAAACAATACATTTCATTTTAAGAAAGACCCCTCTATAGGACCCCATATCAGCATAGACCTTAAATGAGTATTACCAGCTGTTACACATGTGATGACTACGCTGGAAAATAAGAAGGCTGCAGGTAACAGATCCATTGGCCACAGAGGATGTCTATGAGGGCCACCTGTTCTCTATTAGCTTAGAATGAACGAGCTTCCCCTGTAGGGTGGAGGGAGTGATGAGAGTATTAGATTCACGTATAGATTTACTGAATCGCTATGGAAAACACAAGTCTATGTAGAAGCTATATTTTATTGTGACTTCTGGGCTTCTCTGTTAGGACACCTGTATAATGTGACTTCATACCGAGTGACCGTGTTGTTCTTTCTGCTGCAGTTTGCAGGGACCCTCTCTGATGGATTAGGGAAGACTATGGACAACAGACATCAGACAGAAAGGGAATACATCCGTTACCACGCGGCCACCAGCGGGGAGCACCTCGTGGCCGGAATTCACGGACTTGCTCATGGTATGGTACCTATTAAAATAGTTCATAGTAATTCATATAAACACCGGGTGGAACCCAGATTGCTCGTGCCCCATATTGTGTTGCTGTAACCACCAGTCATGGATAATGTTTGTATAAGGGGTGCACTCATTGCTTCATGGCACAACCTTCAATTAGCCCTATAATATAATCAAGTATATAAATATAATCAAGTTAGCCTTCAATATATTAACTCCCTGTCATCCCATGGCTGGCTGCTACTCACACCCACTGTGGCACTATATACATATGCTTTATTCATAATAATAATAATAGGGAAGCAGAAGAAAACCCAAAACTGTGGAGCTCCAGCATTCAGTAGAATGGACTTATGTAAATCCCCCACTCCATTAGACTATCTTAGGACCTGATTCAGAGATTGAAAATAACAGAGGAAAGTTACTCCTGGGCTAAACCATGTTGATTGCAGGGGAGTCATATTTCATCTGTTATAAACAGTATTAGAGATGAGAGGTGATGTTTCCTATCCCAAGTCTAAATAACAGTGTGATAGTAAAGCTGGTCAGTATCTGTGTGCAGTAAGCAATTCAAAGATATATCCCTGCATGCAAAGAATACAATTACCTTGACTCCCCCTGAAATCAACATGGTTTAGCCCAGGAGTAACTTTCCTCTCTTATTTTCAGTCTCTGAATCAGGTCCTTAGTATATACTTTTAGTATTTAGTTATTGTTGGCTACAGCAGTTCTGTAGTTGAGGTGGGGGCACGGTGGCTTAGTGATTAGAGCTTGCGTCTCACAGTGCTGAGATCATGAGTCTGGTTCCTGGACTTGGACGTCTCTGTGTGGAATTTGTATATTGGTAGGTTCACTGACTGTTGACTAAATGAAACCTGTTCTCTGTAAAGCACTGTGTAATCTGATGCTATATAAAATAAATAGTGTTAATGAATAAATAGTAATGACAATGATGTATATAACTAGTTTTCTTTACCTCACAGGAATTATTGGCGGGTTGACCAGTGTCATCACCTCCACTGTGGAAGGTGTGAAAAATGAAGGTGGACTCAGCGGCTTCATCTCCGGCCTCGGTAAAGGTCTGGTTGGAACAGTAACCAAGCCAGTTGCAGGAGCTTTGGATTTTGCTTCCGAAACCGCCCAGGCCGTGCGAGACACCGCCACGCTGAGCGGCCACAGGTCAGTGCCAGAAGTCCCACGAGATCAAACGTTACTGCAGCGGTGACAGCGGTGTCCAGGTACCGCATGATCTCCTGGAGCTGATTCTAAATAAAAAATCCCTGAAACATTAATGGTTGGCAGATTTGCCCATTAATCCCCGGATAATGGGCTGGATCCAGATGTAAAAAGGAGCTTGAAATTAAGAGAGGAAAGTTACTCCTGGGCTAAACCATGTTGATTGCAGGGGAGTCATATTAAATCTGTTGCAAGCAGTATTAGAGTTGAGAGGTGATGTTTCCTATCCCAAGTCTAAATAACAGTGTAATAGTAACGCTGGTCAGTATCTGTGTGCAATAAGCAATTTAAAGATATATCCCTGCATGCAAAAAATACAATTAACTTGACTCCCCCTGACATCAACATGGTTTTGCCCAGATGTAACCTTCCTCTCTGGCTGGATCCAGCCCAATGTTTTCTAGATGATTTATGAATGTACACCACAGTTATGATCTGTTAGTGCTTGACCCTTTTAGCACATCTTTATTGACAAGGACACAGGAGAATGGAGCCTACCACCATATCCTATCTATAGTACATCTAGAACATGTTCTGTCCCTCAGGCTGGTTCACCACATGGTATTTATTACAGCCTTATTATCCCATTGCATAGCAATACAAGAGGGGCTGTTTGACCCAAACTGGTCAGTCCCCTCATAAAAGACCCACAAGAAAATATTAATGTGCTAAAACTTCATTAACTTGTTAAATTATTGTCATCTATAATGTCTGTGCCCTGAAACATCTTCTATGAAGCGACAGGTACCATAATGAAGGCTAGCTTTATTCCGGGTCAGCATGGCCTTTTGGCACTTATTGTTTATATGAACTGTTGCGTAGACCACTAAAGAGCTGCACTCTGCATATTGCTTTGCATTGACATGACTGGATGATTTAGGCTATAGCTCAGCATTGTGCCTGATAAAGGTGATGGTGGATAAATGTACCTGTACATGGAATACCTCATGGAAAATATCTATTGGTGCAGATTGATTCGAGGTAGCTTGCAGCACATCTGGGGATTTTCTCCAGCAGTACACAGAGCGTAGAATCAAGGCACAGTCTGTTCGGGTGAGACCTTATCTGGAGCATTCAGTACAGTTATGTTGTTGGATTGGGATTTATTGGAAGTGTGACTTTCTTTTCATTAATGAACTGACTACAAGGTAGAGCTGCAGGGTACACTTTAGGATTAGATGTTTTGTTAAAGACGGGAAACACATTTTCTCTATTGGCAGATATGTACTCAATAAGCATACCCCATGCTGATAGCCATCTACATGTTACTCTTCCCTAGATGACATGTCTCATGCATCTGTTAAAAATAATTGCCCATATAAACCTGTACCATCTTAACAGAGCAGTGTGTGAACACTGTACAATGTCCCCATCTATGGGCTTATGATACACAGTGTGTAGCTGGGGACATTATATATGCGTCTGGCTTTGGAATCAGACCGTTATGTCATTCAGTATGGATTGGTAAACCATTGTGTAAAACAAAATGGCGGCGATTGCTAAGATACTAAGGTTACTGCATAGCAATAAAACACCTGCCTGAGACGAACAGATAGGATTTAGCTTCTGTTCTTGATATGTACATGTTGGCTATACACAGGAACCTTAATAATATCGTGAACCCTGTTTAACCTCTTGACTTCAGTAGTTCATAGACTTGATTCCGGTTGTTGGCTCAGCACCCAAAATGGCTGCCGCCAAGCAGTGCACTTCATCTATGGCCATGCACCCATCTGTTCATCTCTACTCAGTTTTTACTTATTGTGTTTTCTTTAATCACTGTTGAACTTCTTCATCTATAACGTTTACCACACACATACATTCCCTGAGCAGGGAAGAGAAGTGGAGATTGCGAGTGAATCCTGCGGGGAGGTGGGAACCAGAAGACAACAAAGTCTTTAACTTCATTTGGCAGAGCTGCACAGTAATCCCCCCAGGGCCTTTGTTCATTCCTCAGCTATGTGTGGTTTGGAATCCAGTTCTTCTACTGCTCCAAACGATTCTTTGCTGGCGCTGATTGCTGTTTGTCAAGACACGGTCATTTTTATATTTCTTCCCCCCTTACCCTGCCAGGGCTTCTCTTGAGTTTTAAGCAACCTGACTTATAAAGTGCCCACAGGGCCTACAAAATGTCACACTAGATTTTTTACATAAATATCATTGCAAGTCACAAAGGCCGGCAGAGCGAGAGCGAGAGCCCACTCTTCAAATTCCACAGCAGAGTCAAACAGAGTGCACGCTTTACAGTGGAAAATGTGGCTGGATATAGTGCGTTTTTTGCATTTGTGTAATTGGCAGAAACATAAACCTCACAGCAGTAAAATGTAAAAATAAAAAAATTAAATAAAAAAGTACTTAAAGTACACAAAACAAAGCAAATGTCTAACAGTTTATCGAATGTCACTGTTTTTACTTACAGTTGTCTGAGAATATATTTTTCTCTATGCAACCAGAATTCATTCTTGCATTGCGATAAGCGTCTAATGCGGACTAAAGTTGAGAAGGGTAAACCCTGTAGCACTTTGGGGAGGGATCAGCACCCCATAGCTCCAAACATTTAGTCCCCAATTCAATTGCGCGCAATGTGAACATCGCACCCAATAGGACAAGGCTGCATCGCCCAATTACATTGAAGGTCTTACATCGCCCACATTCCGCGGTAAACAGGTGTATTTTAGGTGTCCATAGCCAGTTGCGGCCCCTCCCCTTAGAAACCTAATACAACTTAAAATACCCCCTGTACTACAGTCCACAGCAAGCCCAGGCTGCTATTAAAATCTTGGGCATGCTGGTGCTTGTAAGACTAAGACCCCCCCCACCGCGCAGCCTGACCCCTAAGACTCTACTTCCATAACAATAACCCTCCCTTTCTATTCCTCTAACCCTAACCCTCCCTTCCCCACAGCCTAACACTAAGACTCTCCTCCTCGCAGCCTAGCCCTAAGACTCTCCTCCCCGCAGCCTGACCCTAAGACTCCCTTCCCCGCAGCCTAACCCTAAGACTCTCCTCCCCGCAGCCTAACCCTAAGACTCCCCTCCCCACAGCCTGACCCTAAGACTCCCCTCCCCACGGCCTGATCCTAAGACTCTCCTTCCATAACCCTAACCCTCCCTTTCTATTACTCTAACCCTAACCCTCCCTTCCCCACAGCCTAACCCTTAAACTCCCCAGTGAGTGTCAATCACCTCTCCGGTGTGTGCGGGGAATGCGACAGATCTCCAGCGGTGTTTCCGATATTTGAATGGGTAATTATGCCAGTCAGCATACTTAACCGTTCTAAATAAAAAAAATTAAATGGCTATCTTTTCTAAATAGAGACAGCTGAACATGAGTTTTTGTCTGTCTCTACTTCTAAAAGCATTATTTCGAGGCGGTAACTCCCACTGGTCTAGTGAACACCCCTCCCAAACCACTACCAGAAGTAGACTTCTCTGCTTTTGCTGATCTGCTGTGGCTTCCTGATGCCCTTATACCTGGCAAATGCCAACTGAAGAGTTTAATCAAAACTTAAGAAAACTGAATTTGAGCATGAGCACAACTTAGGTCTCTGTGTGAATAAACCCATCAGGTAGTTGTGTGCTGGATTATTTTGCCTATATTGCTCTGTGAAGAAAAGGATTTGCCAATTGAATACGTTTCATCTAAAAGGACGTTTGTCTTTTTTTTCCTTTTCTAACTCAACATCTGGCTTTTGGTGAGGGGAAGTGTAAGTCTGTCTAGACTGAGTGTGTAATAAGCCTTGTGGGGAGATAACAGTACTGGCTTGTGCTTACAGTGTAGGTGACAGAGTGTACTGAATGAATTTGATGATCTATAAAAGGCAGCGTAAAACTTGATGTCGTTCGTATTATTGTAATAGAACAGACTGTAATGATTTCTCCATTATACATAGCCACAGCACTGCAAGAGGAAGAGTGTAGAGCTGATTACATATCACTGATGAGCAAAGCGATTCCTGGGTACACACTACAACCAATTTACCAGCAGATCTGAGATCACCCTCTCTCCTAATCATCTGCTGACACAATGGTGTCTCCATACACACTGTATAGATATCTGCCAATGTTGCAAAAGAAGGGGTTGATTCAGAGCTGCCTTTACACCTTATTTCAGGTACAAGTATAGACCTGAGCAATACCATGTTGATCTGTAAGGGGAGGCCATTTTAAATTGTGAAATTAGAATTAGAGTTGAATTAGAGTTCAGAGCTGAAGTTCCACAACTCAACTCTATTTTATAGATTTAACACAATGCTGTGCAGTATGTGAGGTCTATATGCAAAAGTAAAGTATTTTCCCTGCATATGCTGCAACATGGTTTATCCGAGCTGGACCCTTGCTCTTGTTTTGTCCTTACTCCTAAACTCTGAATTAGCTAAGAAGATTCCAGAAAAGTTGGACAGATGGTCATATCACCTACACACTGCACACGTGTCCCACATTGCACCATTGGTGATTCTGACTTATAGGAAGATCATAAAACCAAATCAATGAATTCAACCACAGCAAATCATGGGATTGTTACATATTCTTGCAATATCAGACTAAGTTATCGTGAAAGCGCATGATTGGCCCGGAAATGGGATTAATATCTACCCAGCCTAAATCCTTCATACATCGCAGGACCAGAATGGATGATTAAATAATAGAAGACGTGGGAATGTGTGGAACAGGAAGTGACAGTAGCAGTGCAGGTAAGTGATTGGCTGATGAGCCATACATCCTGCAGACAGGTTGCCCCAGCAGGGTTTGAGATAACAAATTGATATATGAATGTTGTCTCGTCACTTAACTAGTAAAAAAAAAAACCTTTGTAGAACCAATTTCTTAATGAAAGGCCGTTGTGATCAATTCTCTTTTACAATTTGTTCCTCCATTGTTGCAAAGCCTTATTTATGGCACATAGGTGGCTGGCTTGTAATTTAAGTGCTCCAGACCACGTTGATGTGTGCTGCTCAGAATTACAGCTTTGCCTTTTCTGAGGCTTCAAAGGCCTTGTTTTTAATGAAAGGACTTTTCCTTCTGTTTGGCTGAACTCTTAAATATTCCCCAACCCTCCAAAGCCCACTACAATACACTTCTCATTACAGCCGGGTTTCCTGTGGAACAAGAAATAATATCTGGAATAAACTAGAGGTCCTGGGGGAACATGACTCAAACATGATGAGGATTCATTTTTTTATATGAATTTGAAATATTATTTCATCTACAGACATTAATAAAATCTTTTCAGCTTTCTCTATTAACAAATGCTTATGCCTAGCAGGAGAAACCAATATTTTATTGTTTCGTGTTGGTATACAATTATAAGGCAATTAAAACACTAGGTACAAATAGAGTATGATTTTGTTTGTTGAATTATGATATTAGATAGCGCCTTGCTAAAATATACTGACCTAAAACTATGACTCAAAGATAACGTAATCCAAAAGCTGGGTACATACTTATCTAATTTGTATCCAGTCCGATCTCCAAGCGTCCTGTTGACCCAACACTGGATCAGAGCATAGCCTCAAACAACCGCCCATAACATCGCCTGGTCAAATGTCCTATCCTCGTCAGACCTATGTCCTTATCAAACTGAGCAATGCGCACTGCCGCGTCCTCATTCTTTTCCAGAATCTGATTTTACGGAGATCCTGAGGGTGCCTCAAACTTAAATAGTTTGGAAACCACTGGTCTGTGGTGTGTTACCTTTGCTTTATTTGACCTTCATGCATGACCAGTAGGTAAAATCACCATGACAGGAGAAACACCATAGACAGAAAAGCTCTATAGTATATGTAACATATAATGAGGGGCTAGTAATGTGTGACGGGTGATATATGATATGTACTATATAACTAGGAGCTAGTAATGTGTTACAGGTGATATGTGATACATACCATATAATTAGTAGCTAGTAATGTGTTACGGGTGATATGTGCATGTACCTTATAACTAGGAGCTAGTAATGTGTTGTGGATGAAATGTACTATATAGCTAGAAGTTAGTAATGTGTTACAGGTGATATGTGATACGTACTATATAATTAGTAGCTAGTAATTTGTTACAGGTGATATGTGATATGTACCTTATAACTAGGAGCTAGTAATGTGTTACGGGTGATATGTGCATGTACCTTATAACTAGGAGCTAGTAATGTGTTACGGGTGATATGTGATATGTACCATATAACTAGGAGCTAGTAATGTGTTACGGGTGATATGTGATATGTACCATATGACTAGGAGCTAGTAATGTGTTACAGGTGATATGTGATATGTACCATATAACTAGGAGCTAGTAATGTGTTACGGGTGATATGTGCCATATAATTAGGAGCTAGTAATGTGTTACAGGTGATATGTGATATGTACTATATAGCTAGGAGCTAGTAATATGTTACGGGTGATATGTGCATGTACCTTATAACTAGGAGCTAGTAATGTGTTACGGGTGATATGCGATATGTACCTTATAACTAGGAGCTAGTAATGTGTTACGGGTGATATGCGATGTGTACCTTATAACTAGGAGCTAGTAATGTGTTACGGGTGATATGTGATATGTACCTTATAACTAGGAGCTAGTAATGTGTTACGGGTGATATGTGATATGTGGTCTGAGGTTGGTGTTGAGTAATTAGAGTGTCATTATTCATTAGTGTGGCTATGAACAGACTGAAGCAGAGTATTCAGTTGCATCCCCCATATGTTCTTTATAGACTGTGGCTTGTAACTAAAGGTAGGACGTCACCTTCTCAAATAGAATAATAAAAAGAATAATATGAAATGGTTATATTTCTTATTTATTTATCACCATCTGATATTCATTACGCTTAGTTTTTAAAATGTCTTAACACACGTTGACAAATTGCCTTAACAGTATCTTACTCCACAAATATAGATTATACCCATCTTTCTTTATCCATTGCCTTAGCTCTCAGGAACACTGTTTCTCTAGGTCTGAGACCCAGGGCGTTGATGTTTAGCTTGGACAACATGTAATAATGTCTGCATCGTCACACTGCCCTCTGTCATCTGTCATCTGTCGCTGCCTTCATGACTCCTACATTAAGAGCCGATGAAAGACTTGCTGATATGAATGTAGCCTTCAGATGTTCTAACACATCCCTACCATATAACTCATCCCAAACGGTTTCATTACTGTCTAAGGCTGTTGTTTTAACACTGATATTTGTCTTGAGACAGAGTCCATGTTTTAAGAGGCAACACATGTTTTAAATGTGAATGTTCTTAAAACATAACCCTGAGTTTAAAACAAACAGCGTTTCAACAGGACATAAATAACAGATTGATTCTAAAGATGACAATGTGGTCTTAGAATTCCTCCGCACAGGGCATTGCCAGGTCACAGCACACCGAGGGCCAGTGGAAAGGAGCCAGGTTATGAACGAGGCTTAGTAATCTATACATGCCTGACAGTGGTCACTTCATGCATTGGTGTAATATGTAGCTAATAAACCAAGTAATGCGCAGCAGGGACTTTCTGGGATCTGTATTGTTCCCATAGGTGACATGCATGCACATTGACTGCCTGTTTCGCATGGAGTGGGGTCTAAAGCTGCTTTACTGTAGGCTGATTATCAGATAGTGTACGGCACGGGTGGTGGGGAATAGCACTATGTTAATCATTTCAGAGGTCCATATCGCATAAGAGCCATCCAGCCCTATTGTCTCCAGGCCCTATATCCATAGCATTTCCAGGGTAGTGACTGCACCATGGGAGTATTACCATAACTGTCACCAGGGAGTATAAGAAAGGGCATCCTGCCAGTCTAAATGAACAAGTGCCAGTATTTTAGTCATAAAGACTCGTCAGTGATCTTTCAGACGTACTGCAGGCTGGCCAGTGCAACTCCCTCCCCACGGATGCTGCTGGGAGAGAAGCTCATATTCACCCATAGAGCCAGTATGCACCGCAGAGGAGTTAAGAAGACAGAGAGGGACTGGAAGGCTTCATCTGACATAGAACAGTGTTTTGCCTTTTTTGTTTTCTTTTTAACAGGAGTCTATAGCATTCAATATAATATATATCTTACAAATGGTATCGGGGCAGTGCCAAAACAAAATGATTTCTTGCCCCCCCCTGTGAGAAGCGATGATATAAATGACATCATCAACTCCTGTCCCTCCTGTTACTCTCAGCATTGTTGAAGCAGTGCTGATCGGACTCGAGTGCACATTCCAATACCGCCACTGCTTCACAACATTGGTGGCTGATGGCGCAATTCACCTTTTCAGGCACCTCGAGTCCTGACTGCTATATCTCTCCTCTGGGATCTGCTAAGGGAAGGATATAAAACGTTGGCCAGTATGGTTATTAGTCTGAGTCATCGCTATGAACACATTTAGCTGATTCACTTGGATGTAGTGTTTATTAAACCAGCGTGTAGAAAATCCTGCCTTGTGTGGTCAGTATGAGTCTGGGGAACCCACAATGGAATCTTTCTGGAATAGGTGTATTTTATGCCTGAAAAAAGGATCTTTACGAGCGACAGGCAATATTTTCTAGATTGCACTTAGTTACAGAGCGACGTCCGTGGCCACATCCTGCTTCCTATCTGCGGCAGCCTGTCAGGAAGCGCACGGTATGGAGAAGAGGAGGTGTTCAGGGACACGAACTCACTCTGAACCCTGGCGTCTGAAGCAGGTGATCATGGCACAATTGTTTGTGTGTACTGTAAATGATATGCTGGGCAGGTTCAGCGAGAGTTCAGCCAGTCACCCCACATGATGGTAAATCCTCCCCTGGAACTGCATTTCAGGGCAGGGTGCATTTGCCAAAATACCTGCGAGAGCCCTCGGCATCGGTTTATGCAGCGCGAGTCTGATGAGATCAGCAGAGTTCAATCAGAGCCCTTATTGTTACAAAATGACACACACCGTGTTCACACAGAGGATTAAAGAGAGAAAATAGCCGTACTAATCCGCTGTGACATTACCTCGCACATGCTCTCTGAAGACATCTCATGTTGTTTTATTACAAGGCAGTCCTTGTTACGTGCATTACATCACATTATGCATGTTTAATCGCTTACTTGTATCTTGTTTATATGCTGTATGTGCTCTGTGTTTAGGCTGTGTGCAGGGTAATTACATGTTGCCCGTCTTCTCTCTCTATCCTGTTTATTTCATGTAGGCCAGTGAGGGGGTAACGGACGGCCCCTGGTAGGTGTTGATGGTCGGTGTGTTTGTTACAGCGTGGGTTGCCTGCTGGTATGGTATTTCAGAATTTGGGCAGCATGGTGACTCTGTGAGTAGCACTTGTGCCTCACAGCACTGAGGTCATGAGTTCAATTCCCGAACTAAGTCTTATCTGTGTGGCGTTTGAATGTTCTCCCTGTGTCTGTGTGGGTTTCCTCTGGCGACCGTTGTGCTGATCTTATTAGGCTGGAGGCCTAGCAACGGTACAATGTCCCTGATTAGTGTGCCTTGTGGGTCCACTATACGATGTGCCCAAACGTACCAGAGCTGGGAGCCAGGGGCCATTGTATAGTGTGTTACCTGTTGCTACTTTTATCCACTCTTATTTATATGCCAGTACTGAATATAAAATAACCTTTACATTATAAAGGTTCCAGCGTGGACACCTTGCTGCTCCGTAGTGTTGCACAAATGGGATAGACAACCACATTATGGCATGTTGTGCACTGACAATATATCGTCTACCAAGAACCAATAGTGAGTAGGTTTACATACAGCAACAGCCTGGCCTAGTTTTCATTCTATTAATACAGTGATAAGCACTTTTTGAAGCATGCATCAAGTCAATAACTGCCCATTAGGGAAAGTCAGCTGATCCTATTGGGTGAGGACTGACATGTGACATCGTTCATGTCCCGGTAACACCACAGCATCCTCAAGTCTTGTTCAAGAAATTGGTACCAGTGGCGCTTAATTAGAGGACATTGACTGGGATCTGAATCCAACATGGTTTCGGAATCTAGTGCATCCCCTTTTTATCCAGGAAACACATAGCAGATGTACTAAGCATTTTATTTACAGGTTTTTATATAGCGCCATCAGGTTGTGTAGCAGAGAATATTTCTCATACAGACTCATACAGTCTAAATTTCCTAACACATAGGGACACAGACAATGTTTTTTTGTGATATTTTGGAGCATGAAAGGATACAGGAGCACCCAGAGGAAACCCACGCAGACACGGGGAGAATATACAAACGCTACACAAATAAGACCTAATCTGGGAATCGAACTCATGACCTCAGTGCTGTGAGACACATGTACAAGCAGACAGCAATTTTATAGGATGTAGTTGAAAGTAATTAAGTCATTGATACAAGTCTTAATGTTTGCTTCCTGGTGGTGACTAATGTAATATTAAGCATCAGTGATTGACAAATACACATAGCAATGACACCATGTGAGAATCAAGTATCCGCTACTTGCCTACAGTGATTAACATGTCTTGCAATATACCTTAATCATTGCTAACTATAGCAAAATGGAATCCAGATCCTAAACCTTATCCCTGCTTGTTATCTGAGCGGGTAATCATTTGTGCGGCTGGTATAGCGTGCTCAGCCATTACATCATCAGCGCGAGGCTCCCAGCATACTGGTTGAGACCCTTCTTGGCAAGGAAAGCAGGTAAACACACTACCATACAAAGGGGCCAGGATTGTGCGGAGTAAACGCGGTTTAGGAATGTGTTATACACATAAATACACAGAGCTACAATTTTCCTCGCCTGCAAGTGGGCACATTCAGGGACCTGGAGATTTTGCAGAATAATTTTCTGTGTTTTGTAAATAAATAGATTCCAAGCTGTTTGTTTTCCTACTCGCAGTTGAAATATTAAACTTCACCTCGTAACCCTAGACAAATGAAAACACGATGTGGATATTGTGCTTTATGTTTGGCAATAAACTGAGGACATAACAGCAGGAAGAGGCTGTGTGCTGTGTGTTTAGTGGAGGCTGCATTCCCCTGGCCTTCCTGTTCATTGCGGAGTAAGCAGCGTGCCAATATAACCTTAGTATTTGCAGGGGACAGAAGGTGGCAAAATGCTCACATCTTATCCTGTGTGGACCTGCACGGACGCACATTGAGCCTCATACAGAATCCATGCTGGAATATCATGGGTGCGAATTCATGGACATATATTTGCATAAATACTGAGGTCGGTTAGATTATTTCTGCCTGTCAGGGCCGGGTTTAGGGGTCACGATGAATCATGGTTTAAATACGTTTACATTTGTTCCTGTCACTGAATATCCTGGATATTATCCTGAATGAATAATATCAGGCGTTTTGCGTACCCAGCGTGTGTAAGCCAGGCTGTGCGATCATACTGCGCATACACACTCCAGTGGTAACGGATCAGAACACTGAATGTACAGAACTGGTTTCCACACGCTGAGCGTTCTGTACGTTTGGCGTGACAGCATTCCGTACGTTTGATGATATGCACTTTGGGCGATTTCATCTGTACATTCTGGGCTGGGTTCGGCACTTCTGTATGACAAGGCATTACATACACACAGCGTTACATATGGAAAAGGTAAGTCCTTAAGACTGCATGTGCATGTATATCCTCACTTATCTCTAGCTAAACCCCAGCTCGATCCCAGATCTTCACAGGATCTGAATGCTCTGATTCCTGGCTATAGGTCTTCTCCTGGGCTTCACCCACTTTATGAAATAACCTTCCCTTCCCATTAAGACTATACTCTGTTGTCCAAACTTTAAAGTAATCTTAAAACTCCTCAACCTACTTCGTAATCTTTGTATTATCAACCATTTTGCTATCCATCTGGCCTTTCTGGTATATGATTTACACAAATTTGCACACTTTCTCTTTCAATATTAAAATGACCCTCAGTCCTAGTAGTAACACTGCTGTGTGACTGATCTTACAGTGTACTGAGTACTAATACCATACAGCCTGTCTCTCTCCATAGTAATATCCCCTCAGTCCTGGTAGTAACGCTGCTGTGTGACTGATCATACAGTGTACTGAGTACTATTACCATACACCCTCTCTCTCTCCATAGTAAAATCCCCTCTAGGATTAGGCTTTAGAGAAGGAAGGGTTAGGGTCAGGCTGCTGGGAAGGGAGTGTTAGGGTTAGAATTAGGGAAACAGTTGGGTAGTTTTTAGACTTACCTATCGAAGCAACATGTTCGGTGCTCCTGGGATCGATTGCTATGCCTCATCAAGGCATAAGCAATCCATATCCCAGCCAATTCAGAACTGGCTGGGAAAGAACGGCCCTATCAAAATAGGGCCATTTGCAACAGGGAACCGCACTCTTCTAAAATAAGTAGAAAAGCAAAATGAGAGCGCGTAGACATCCGTTAGACTGCAGCTATTATGCACCTCTATTATATTCAAGGAAAATGATTGGAAGGACCGGACTATCTTTCACAATCCTAAACAGATTTCCTTTTGCCCACACCGGGGCTGATTCATGGTACCTGAACTCTATACAATACTAATTATCTCCCAGTGTGTGGAGTGGACCAATTGTCAGAGCTCCAACAAAACAGGCCAAAGACGTGCGCATACAATAACGGCATCATTCAGAATCCCTTATCCCTTCACTAATGTAATATACAAGTATCTGTATCAATGTGTTTGTCTGATCATTGTCACCTACTAGCGCCACTTGAGTAGCAACCCCTTGTGTTGTTGTGCTGCTCTGTGTGGTCCTTTTTTAACCCTTTCCACTAGCGCCAGACACAAAACCCTTTCTTTATAAAAGCAATGTGAACGTTACCTTGAACATGGTCACACTTGATTCCACATGTATCCCTATATGTTTTCCTGTAAGCTTCCCACGCCAAATACTGACATGACGTTTTGTTTTCTCAGCTAGACGAGAGGCTGCATATTTGAGCCCAGAGCCTGCTGAGATGGCGATTTACACTTGTGTTGTCCTTTTGCCCTATCATTGAACTCTCCAGCGTTCAACGAATGAACAAATACAGTGAATTGAACTTACAACCTCGCAAGCCACCGGGAACAGCTAAGTTACTCCCCAAACACAAGGAGGCCCGCGTGGGCCGTCCACAGCCCAAAAAAATGGCCAAAAAAAAATGTTCTACCCTGGAAATAAAGGAGGGAGGAGGGGGGAAACAACCTTAAAAACGGAGATAGAAGGCTTGAGGATGATCCGAGCAGAGAGGGGGGGGGGTGTCATGTTGACTGCGGTCTGGCCAGCTGCCAAGCCCTGAGCCTGACCGGCGGTTGAACCATATCGTTAAGGCGTGTAATACAGCTCAAAACTTGTACTGCAGCCAATAAGTACACATTCAGAGGGCAAAAGTTTAGAAAGAGTTGAGGCTGTGCTATTTAACCCTCTCACACAGCATGTAATGTACACTGTAGCTATTCAGAAAAGGCATCTTTCAATAACAATTACCCTGAGCGCAGTGACAAGCATGTGTGTTCACTTTCCAGATCTCAAGTGCTTATTTTCCTCTCTCTCTCCGCTGGACTCAGAAACATTTTGTTTAAACGCCAAACAGTGCATTGTTCCATTTTTTTTTTTTTTAATTCCTCCTTTTCCCGAACCCGAGCGCCGAGTAACACATGTTTTTAGCATTAATTTAGCTTCTCGCAGCCATCATTCTTTTTCCTTTTGCGAAAGGCAGAACAAGCTGTTGGAAATGGAGCAAAATATGCATTATTTACATGCAAATGAATCTCGCCGTGTGACTCAGACCTGGAACGAGCGCATGGCGTCTGGGGACGGTTTTATTCTGTCTAGGTGGATACGCTGTATCCTTACAAGCTTTCTGGTGGAAGGAAAGCGCTAATATTGGGTAACAGAAAACAAATGACAAAAGTGCTTATTTTATATTTAAAACACTTGTCAGTCCCACACTGCACCGCTATGCGCTTGGTAGCTCAGCAGATGAAAGTTGTGCAGTTTGTGAGGGACACACATTGGGGTAGATCCAGAACTACGTGTGCCGTACGTTTATTTACGGAGCGTAAATTCGTTACACCCCCCTCGGCACACCCCTTGCACGGACGGATTTTGTCAAGATCCGCTTTCCAAACCCTACCTTAACTTTTGCCAACGTAACCGCTGTCATACGCACACGTACGTATGGGCTGAACGAATTTACGCAGCTTAGCACGCCCATACTGTACACTTTAAATACCTCCCCCCGCCTACGTATTTCAAATACAACCCCCGCCTACTTCACGTATTTCACACGTATTTTGGAGTAACGTAAAATCAGCACGCCCACACGTAAGTATTTACGTGACACATACGTGAATGGCCCATACGTTCACAATTACGCTACGCTAATGTGCGTATTTTCTATGGTGCGCATGCACAGTGCGTACAAAACTGTGATTTTACGTCTTTTACGTAAATTCGCTCCGATGCGTAGTAATGGATCAGGCCCATTGTCCATAGATACATTAATATACATTCATTTTATTACTGTCATTGGGCCGGATCCAGACCCCCACTTTACATGCATGCGGGGTCCGTACTTCTGCCCCCTGCACTCCCCACTGTCAGTATTAAATCTGGACACCTTAACTGTTACGACTAGTCGTGACGGGGCTTCCTCGCCCCTGACCCCTTATTTCAGAGGGACTAATGCCCATGAACTGTAACGATAACAATACACTAGAACGATTATCGCTCACAGTGGGAGATGTCCAATAAACGGGACAATTTTCCCCCAGCGAAAGGTCCCAATATCTGAACCACTCACCTCTCCTGCTGGGTCCGATTATCCTGGAAGAAGAAGGAGTTACTGCAGAGATTGGCAGGAGGCCCTTGTAGCTGATTGGATGCAGGCCACCCCTCAGTCTCTGCACTGATTGGCTGTATGGACAGGAGGCCTGTGCAGCTAGCTAATTGGCTGGCTGGAGTTTCTATCTGTCTGACCCCATAATATCCATTTATAAAGCATGCAGACCTTTCTGTACTGTATTACTGCTGTACTTTCAAGCAATTACGCAGTCAGACAGATGGGGAAACTCTGGCCAGGGGGTGGAGGTACAGACATGTGATATTGAGCCCAATATATTCCAAACATGCCGTAAGATCGGATAATCATACCCGAGCGTTTCCCTACCACTCGCTACAGCGATAGTTGGCCCGAACTCTTGAAACTGTATAATTGGGCCAATATTTGCCCAATGGTCAATTTAACAGCAATGCCCATTGATACAGTTCAGTAATAATACTAATGTACCATAATATGCTCTTTATTGCCACTTCTGTGTGAATCTTAGTCCAACAGTCAGTCACAAGACTTTGCTATGCTGCAATCCATAGCGTTACTAATACCACTGTCACATCAGCACCCCGGCAATATCCTCATTCTTACAACAAGCAGATCATCTTCGGGCCACAGACCCTGGAATGATCCCTTTCACACTGCAGGGTTGACTGGGAAAATTCCCGGGATCCAGGTCTGCCCTGACAGCAGGACGCGCAGTGCACGGCTTCCGGATAATGATTTGTTTACTATTGCCTTATCAATAACAAACAGGTCCCTTCAATCAGTTTTCTTTAATGTGTGGCCCAGGTTGAAAAACCCAGGTCGCATCTTTCACACTGCACCCCTACCCAGGTCAGACCTGGGATAAATCCCCTCTAGGATTAGGCTATAGAGGGATAGATCCTGGGTCTAAGAGGACCCCGGGACCTTTCACACTGCACCCCTACCCAGGTCACACCTGGGATAAACCTTTTTTCTCCTGGGTCTAAGAGGACCCCGCTACCTTTCACACCGCACCTCAACCCAGGTTGTTGGACCTTGCCCTGGCAAAAACCCGGGTTTTGGTGGTGATGTGAAAGCGGTATAAGGATAGGTGGGGTTTGATGACATCATTTGCGTTATCGAGCCCTTCCACATCCATATTGTCGTCTCTTTCTCAGTCAACTAAGGGTTGAACCTGAAGGGAAGGGCGCTTGTGTGCTCCAGGTGTTATGCGCGATTTACACGAGGGTCTCCTATCATACGGAATTCAGTTCAGTATTATAGGAGATCCGTGTGACAGGGCAAGTCTGGCCCTCCACCCGCCAAAGTACGTAATTTAACAGCATGTTCTTGGTTTAAGACTTACACGCGGATCAGAGGTCACACGGACGTCATGTCAGTCCGCATGAGAGATGGGAGTGACAGGGGAACTGACTCCCCTTTTTCGCGCAGACTCTTAGATCTCCGCACGTTGAGAACGCGTGCGGGGGTCCGGATCCAGTCCAATGATTTGATTTAAATATATGACATTAGAATATGCAGTTTTCAGATATAGCTGAATATCTCCTATGAATAAATCATATGAATGGGACTAGAAACAGTTAAGTTCTGCCCTACCGCAGGTTGAGGAAGCCTGATCTGGTGGGAGGTCACAACACAGTTTGGGAAGGAGTCACAGCACGCTCTGATTTATAGCATCTTTCCGTTTATAACATTAAATAACATCCATGTTTTCAAACAACTTATCTTGCCGTTAAGATAAATCTGCTGCATGTTTATGCAGTGTGGTGATAGCCCTGATGGGATGCGCTTTGATCTGTTTACCTCTTTCCAGGGTAACACGTTGGCATCATCAGAGCCACAGATGCCGCTCGCGGCCTTTATTTTAAAGCTTGTTAGTAACATCTTTCCTGACTTCACGTTTTGCTTTTAAATATCACATTGTGTCCTTTTATTCAGCAATAAACATATACACATTGTAAACAGTCATGGAATTTTGTTTTATTGGACAAATGCTCCCTCTGAAAATTCAATGACTCAACAGGCTTAGGGATAAGAGGTCAAATGTGCCTTTGTTGAATAACAGGGTTTAATTGCCAGAAACAATAGCTAAACATGTCAAATGGATTAAAGAGCAACGAGATTCGACACTCTAGGGAACTCATTGTGAATCAACCACTTTCCTGGCTATTGAGTAGAGGAAGGACAGATGGATTCTATGCTCCGCATACCCAGAAACCACTGTCCTGTCGCCTTTGTTAATTGTTCAGAAACTGGAGAGTTTGCTTCACTATTATTTAAAACATTTGAAATAATAAAATAGGTAAAAATAAGCCAAAAAAGATGGCTTTCTTTATGTTCTACAAGTGCATGATGGACCATTTGCTTTGCACGTAACAAGTTCTTTTTATAAATGATTAAGGGAAGACTTCGGCAAGCGTTAATAGGTCAATTTAACTTACTGCAATATATGGAATGAACATTCCCTGCTTCTAACACAGTGCAACCATAATGATGTATTTGCCGAGTGCAGAAGGGCCTATGTCTTTTTGTGTGCAGTTTGGTCACCCCAGGTTTAAATTCTTTAAACTTATTTCATATTTAGAGTACAGCACAATACTTTGCTTATATTGTAACATTTTTGACATTTTGGTGGTTTTTAGTTTTATAAAATGTGTTTTTGTGTGAAATTAGCTGTGAAATTATTGGTGTGTTTGTGGATTGTTCATTACATGCCTTGTGAATGAACGTCACTTATAAAAAAAAACTGAATAGATGGCAAGTACCTGGCACATCACCCTCTAAGAACTTCTTTTTTAGGTAAAGGATATCATTGAGCATTTAATAATGATAAGCAGTAGAAGGCTAAGCAAGGACCAGTAGGAAGCTACAATCTATGTGTGGGTCACCTCCACCACGCCTCTCCTCGGCTATCATCCAGGACTGATGAATGGTTGATGGGGATCCTAGTAAGGGCAGCCATACACTGTGAGATAATCTGGCATAGCCACCCAATTCCAACCATTTCTGGTACATTTTTAAGTATATGGACATGAACGCTAATAGTTAAAGGGCAGAAAAGGGTTGGATCAGCTGATTAGATTTTACACATTACCCAAAATCCAACCACTGAGGCATTGATCCTACCAGGATGGGTGTAGGTTGGCCTTTTTATGGATTCCATTCTAGAGGACCCCTTAAGCTTTGTCATGGGACCACCATCATTTATTAACCTGCATACACACCTATCCAATTATCAGGCCAATCATATCATTCACAATCAGTGGGTTTGATATTACAAGAGTGTGGACTTGCTGTGATGAAACAGGTGACATCTGTTGATTTGGTTTTATGAACAAATGCTGGCAGTGTACACAGTTACGATTGTCTGTACAACTTTTCTGGTAGTCTTATGTGTGGCATAGACCGATATCTGTACAGTGTGTATGGAGTCACAATTGTCCCAGCAGATGGTTAGGAGAGATGATGATCTGAATTGGTATAGTGTGTACAAGTGAATCGGATGTTCAACAGGACTTGCAATGGTGAAATTTTAAGACCTGTCTCATGTATTATTGCATAGGTGTGAGCCCAGCCTACAGATCACAGGGACTTGAAGGACCTGATTCACACTTAAGAACGTGTTAGGTTCCTAAACATACGCAACTAATAGCAATCAAACTTCCTCGGCACGCCGCCGGTTTTCAGGTTCTTATGTGACTTACGAGTGCCAGAGGGCTCCTTTAACTGCGTACGGCGTCTATTTAGTGCGTAACCGCGCCGTCGTTGCGTGATTTAGATGCCTCCCTCCACCCATTTCTGCGTATCTTCCTATTTACTTATTCATAGAACGCCCATTTCTGCGTTTAAGATCCGTTCTTAAAAAAACGCACCTAAATTCCGAAGCAAGATTTTAAGTTCATAGTGTATAAGCACGGAAATTGCGAACATAAGTCCAACGCAAATAGTGTATGAAAAAGTTACTACGCATGCGCATTTCATTCGTTCTTAAATATACGCGCCTAAAATCGGAAGCATTCTTAAGTGTGAATCAGGTCTGAAGTCTCTAGACATTGTTATGGACTGTGCTACTGAACTTTTGTGTTATCTATCAGAAGATACCTGGCATATTTCACAAAGGATGGGGTTATCAATGTCTGGGGCTATGCTCTTGTCTTATCGGGACTCCCTCTACTCCTGTCCCTGGGAGAGGTAACATACATCCTTTAGGAAAACACTTTTGGTACATGAAATGTCTTAAGGCTGCCGTATTGTAGATGTGACTATTTGTGTTAATCTTCTCTCCGGGAGCCGCTAGAGTGCTCCAGTCTCTGACGGGCAAGCGATTAGTCTCAAACTGACATTATAAAGGCTGTTAAAATGGAAATTTCAAGATAAGCTTCCATTAATTTGTCAAGTATCTCACACAGACACATTCTTTATCCTCCGTTAAAGCAACACTTTTGCTTTTAATGGCTAATGGTTGGATAACAATGAAACGCAAGTCAATTAGACAGAGCCACATTTTACTCTGATGTACTGCTTACTGTAACAGCATAATGAGGTCAAAGAAATAAAAAGGAAATATTTGACATGAATTTATTTCTTCTTTTTCCGAGTACAGTATCGGCCTGATTCATATGAGATCTTAATCTTATGTAGGTAGTTATAGTGGAATGCAATAAATGTTTTCTTACCATTGTCTAAGGATATTTAGAGACATTTGTTTTAGTCTAATGTCCCTATAGGGTTTGATCAATCAGTTTCTGATGGCCGCTGCTAACACCATATCAGTTGTACACTGCAACCAGAGCTGGTGCTAGGTCTCTGGACACCCTAGGCAATGCTTAGGTCCATCCCCCACTCCTTTTTTTCCCATTCACCCTTAGCATTGGTTACTTCTACTGCTTCCTAGACACTGGATCATCTGAGGCGTGACTTCTGCATAGTACTCAGCTGATTGGCTAAGCGGTACAAGTAAGCAGATCCTGTACACACAAACCACTGCAAGTGATTAGCTGAGCGGCGGCAGATTATGGCTTCTGCAGTGGCCGCCAGCATTAGAGTCGCTGAGCATCACCATGCTTCACCTCCGCCTCCTCCCAGGCCCAGCGCCTTAAACCTGCCTAGCAATAGCATCGACCCTGACTGCAACTCTGTTTCTGGGTGATAGGTCGCAGTGGGGCTTGATGGCACAATTTTCAGTTTCAAGCCCTGTGGGTCACATGCTGGAGGGTCGCCTGTTTTTTCCAGATTCTTGGAGCGCAACTCTAAGTTTGTGAGTTTCAGAGCATTTTGGGAGTGTTGACGTGTAGCGTACAGCTGATTTGTGACATTCGTGGTATTTGGCAAGGACGGTGTGAATCAGGCACTAGACAGGTGTACAACAAGCTCCGAGGAGGAGGGGGGTCACCTGACGCTGAAGGGACTGGCTAGCTGTGGAGGAAGTCACGTGATGGTGAGGGATCTGGAAGGGTTTTGGATTTTATTTCACCCCTATTTGAAGAGTTCTTCTAAACTGTTCTTCATCCCAGCTCTCACCTGGGGCCAGATTTACTCAACTGCGGGTTTGGAAAAGTGGAGATGTTGCCTATAGCAACCAATCAGATTCTAGCTCTCACTATGGGCAACATTCTCCACTTTTCCAAACCTGCAGCTTAGTAAAAATGGCCCCTGGAGTATTGGACAGCTACATCCTAGCCAACAAGAGCAAAATCTAAATAAAAGTGACCGGTAACTTATAAACCCCAAAAGTTAATTTGTCTTCTGCCATCACTTTCTATGTTTCTATGTCTTTACTTCACTGGGTCCCGTCGACCTGACACTGCAATACCCACGGCGGAGCATGAACGCTCACGTTAGGCAGCCTCTGGCTGAAGCCTCCGTGTTCTCCCTTCACAGTAAAGCTCTGTGCTCGTGCTTGAACTTTCTGACACCATCTCAGGTCTCCTTTGTATCTGCATTGTGCCGCAGCTCCCCCCCGCTGCGCCCGGCAGACATTGGGGCATCTCTGCCTTGTATTGCCTTTGTGTGCTCATTAAAAGAGAATCAGAAACTCTATTGAGTGCACACTTAATGTAACACAGATGTGGGTCACACTATGGTCTGCTCTGCTCTTCACATTGTCAGAATCATCCGTGGCTTTTATTATTTACAGAAAGAAACTTGAGACAGAGGAAAAGACTGTAGTTTAAAATAAATATATATTCCACACTACTTGGTATATACAGTATATATATATATATATATATATATATATATACACACACACACATATAT
>WWET01000552.1:407119-419765 GCA_011038615.1 Limnodynastes dumerilii | reverse complement strand
GGAAAGTGCTTCACTGCCTGCTGCTGTGCAGCCTGGTACAGCTCTCCAGCAACCAGTATCTGCTGCTGGAGAGCAAAGGTGAGCATCGAAGGGCCCCTCTCTCCCCGGGCCTGGGACAAAAGTCCTGGAAGTCTACCCCTGGTGCAGACCAGTCCCATTACAGGACCCGCTGCACTCCTGCCAAATTAAAGAAGAGGCTCATTATACACAAAGATAAGGTGATTTCAGTCTCTGTGTTGCACACCAGTGGCATGATACCTGCTTGCAATGCAGAGCTACTGTCCTGCTTGGTACATGAAATGTGGGCAACCGGTCCTCCTGCAAACATTGTATAGTCTCTTAACACCTGACAACAGCTTTCATTTACTCAATGGCTGATTATACTTCCTAGACAAAGATCTCAATGATAACTGTACAAGGTGACCCCCAGGAATAAATGATGTGCGTTTCTCCCTTGTATCTACCTACTCATACAGGGAGGGAGATAGGGACCACGGATACACATAATGTGCAGAGATAGAAGGCTGGCTTCTCTCCTAGCGCTTCCTTGTCCCGTCACCAAACGTTCATTTGGCCCTTAATGATCCTTCTTCAAATACTGAGAATACAGTTTTCTCAAGGTCATTCTCCTGAGCCCTCGACCCAGGGCAGGTCATATAATAGAATGATAATAGTAGCAGTTATGTGGAATATAGCCAACATATGGGACGGTGTAACAAGCAAAGTTTAATATAGCACTAATGACATTACATTAGGAGCCCCTGTTGATGTGACATAAAGGTAATACAGCAATGAGAAAAGTCAGTCAGATGCTTGGTGTTATAGGGAGAGGAATTAGTAGCAGAGAGAGAGAGAAGGAGTAATGTCACTTCATAGGTCATTGGTGCAGCCTCACCTGAAATCTGTGATCAGTTCTGGTCATATCTCCAGAAGGACATAAATACATAAGACACTGTGCAAAGAGCAACTACAATGGTGCATGGCCTGTGTCACACACCATACAGAGAGACTGGAGGAAGTAATCATGTATAGCTTGGAGCAGAGAAGAGCAACTATAATGGTGCATGGCCTGTGTCACGCAACACACAGAGACTCTGGAGGAAGTAATCATGTATAGCTTGGAGCAGAGAAGAGCAACTATAATGGTGCATGTCCTGTGTCACGCAACACACAGAGAGAGACTAGAGGATGTATTCATGTGTAGCTTGGAGCAGAGAAGGGGGATATGAGAGCAGCTGTAACCAAGTACAGGAGGGAGACATATATTAGAACAAAAAGGAAATGTATGGAAAATGACGTATACTGAGGTACATATTGGAGAGGATAGTGAAGGTTGCATGAAAGTGTAATTAATTTTGTGTGTGGATATTGGTGGGGACAAGGGGCAGGTTGTAACTACAAGGGGTGCAAGGGGCCGGCTGCTACAGGGCCCGGAGGAGAGAGGGGTCTGTGGCAGCTGCTCCCCCAGCACCACAAGCAAGCTGTCAGAGGCTGACAGCTTAAGAGAGCACTTGGCACTCCATGTATGTGTGTATAGTGCTCAGCACTCCATGTATGAGTGTATGTATGTATGTATAGTGCTCAGCACTCCATGTATGAGTGTATGTATGTAGAATGATAATAGTAGCAGTTATGTGGAATATAGCCAACATATGGGACGGTGTAACAAGCAAAGTTTAATATAGCACTTATGACATTACATTAGGAGCCCCTGTTGATGTGACATAAAGGTAATACAGCAATGAGAAAAGTCAGTCAGATGCTTGGTGTTATAGGGAGAGGAAATAGTAGCAGAGAGAGAGAAGGAGTAATGTCACTTCATAGGTCATTGGTGCGGCCTCACCTGAAATCTGTGATCAGTTCTGTGATTATGTCCTTCTCCAGAAGGACATAAATACATTAGAGACTGTGCAAAGACCAACTACAATGGTGCATGGCCTGTGTCACGCAACACACAGAGAGAGACTAGAGGATGTATTCATGTGTAGCTTGGAACAGAGAAGGAGTATATGAGAGCAGCTGTAACCAGGTACAGGAGGGAGACATGTATTAGAACAAAAGGGGAATGTATGGGAAATAACGTATACTGAGGTGCATATTGGAGAGGATAGTGAAGGTTGCATGAAAGTGTAATGAATATTGTGTGTGAATATTGTTAGGGACGAGGGGCAGGTTGTAACTACAAGGGGTGCAAGGGGCCGGCCGCTATAGGATCCGGAGGAGAGAGGGGCCTGTGGCAGCTGCTCCCCCAGCACCACAAGCAAGCTATCAGAGGCTTGGCTCTCCATGTATGAGTGTATGTATGTATAGTGCTCAGCACTCCATGTATGAGTGTGTCACCTTCTCGCGCTGTAGCACTCAGCAGTCATCCATGGAGGGCCAAGCACTTTTTTATCTGTCACCGCCTTCCAGCTTCTATCAGCCAGTAGTCCCATCTGGCGCATTATCATAGCATGGGGCCTGAGTGTGTCACCTTCTGTCCTGACCAGGAGCTTGGAGGGGATTTTCTTACATCACTTCCTTTCACGTCTCTTCTTGTGTTTCATGTAAGGTGCACGTAAGGTCTGAAGCGCTCGCTGTGAAAATCTCTCAAGAAATAAATTACGCAAAGAGTCTTTATTACGAGCAGCAGTTAATGTTAAGACAGACTGAGGAACAAGAGAACCTGGACTTGGCCTCTTAAAGCACAGAAGACGGATATAAAAGCGCCATCCTGCCACTCTCCCGAGCACACCGCGGTCATGTGACCCTCTGTAATAGACGCTGCTGTGTATACATTGTCGTGTAAAGCACTACTACTGCCTTTCAAGTCTATGGAGATTGGGGATAATTTATATTATGGGTTATTTAATATGATATATGTAATTATAAATATATATACATTTGAAATAGTGCTGATTTTGAAGAAAAACCTTTATTTTGCTAACATGTAAATATGTGGTTTGATGTAAATACATAACTATGAAAGCGTATTCGTGTAGCGTTTCCCGTTTGTTTACATTGTAGTCTTTTTACTGCAAGACAAAAGTCGATGAATTGCACTAAACTTTTGCAGCGCGACGGGACGATCTTGGTATCCGTGCGTTCATGCGGGTCCGCTGAACACGGCGTATGTATATGCCATTCTCTAAGGGTAGAGAGGAAAGGAGGAGCTAATATACTGTAGGTTAGTCTACTCATGAATATTAAATTAGCCCATCCGAACAACACAGCTCCCAACATATCAAACCTCAAAGATCCACCCTACTGCTGGCCAACTCCGCCCGAGTTCCAAGCAAACACCTCCCACCAATGGACATATTTGCGCAAACTCCACCCAATTATTCAAAGGCCCGCCCCTTGTGTGGTCCATGAATTGGGAGATTCCCGCCACCATAGAGAGGGTTGGGTGGTGTGGAAGGAGAATGAGATTTGTCTGTGCTGCTGTTAAGTACAGGTGCAAATTAATAATAAGTGATTTTTTTTTTTACCATGTGTCTTTGTAGGACCTGGAAACAAATGTAACTATTCAAAACACCTTATGCAAAAATGAAGTTTACATATCAGTTTTAAGCTGCTGGTATTACCTACTTAAAAATGTTTTCTCAAAAAAGTAACCATAAAATCCACAATTAAATAATACACAATCGAGATATTCGATGCTAGTCACTAATTCTAATTCACTTGGCAGTATTAATTTATTTATTTACTAAAAAAAACAAAGATTTTATTAGGTTTTATTTTATTTATTTTTGGTAACATTGATCTCTTTAATTGATACAATTGAATTATATTTGTAGCATACTGAAAAGTACCATGACATTATTACGGATTAGTATATGACTACTCCTGTTGGGTTTGCACTATAACTTGTGTTGGGAGGGGTGGAGAGAGGTCATTTGAATGATTAAAATTTTGACCTGTATTGAGTTCTGAAATCTTTTTTTGATATCAATAAAAACATGATTAAAGCTGGAGAATGTAAATGTGTCCTACATTTAGTGTATTAATAATGTATGTCAGAAAATGCTGTGTCCCAGTTAATTATATTGGACCTGATTCACACTTAAGAATCTTCTTAAAATAAGAACTTAAAGTCACTCCTGGGCAAAACCATGTTGATAACAGGGGGAATTAAGTTCATTGTATTCTTTGCATGCAGGGATATATCTTTGAATTGCTTACTGCACACAGATACTGACCAGCTTTACTATCACACTGTTATTTAGACTTGGGCTGAGAAATATCACCTCTCAACACTAGTGCTGTTTGCAACAGATAAAATATGACTCCCCTGCAATCAACATGGTTTAGCCCAGGTGTGACTTTAAGTTCTTATTTTAAGAAGATTCTTAAGTGTGAATCAGGTCCATTATGTTTTTGGGGAATTGTGGATCGTATTCATAGTTACGATTTTGCTACTTTTTCCATGCATAGTTTTAGGATCGGATAAACCGCGTATGCGTGGTTACATTATTTAGGCAAGCTACGTAGGATTTCGTCACGGAAATCTTTTCGGCACAGACTTCAAATCCATGCTTAGTGAGATACGTCCGAGGTGGCGTACCAGTCCTCCGTACGTAGGAAGTTAGGTGAAAGCGGGTGAGGGGGGGGGGTGTAAATGGCCTAATAAGGGTGTGGTTAGGAAAATACGCACCTACCTAAGCAACTTAAGCACAAATATACGCACGTTAAGGGTGCCCTAAGCGTGACGGGAGTGTCATGGGTGTTGGCTTGCAACTTAGGAGCGTAGATTTGCGAATCCGTGCGTACTTATTTCACACGTAAGCGTGAACATGGTCCTATGTTGCGGTGCTTTCATTTCAGGATGGTCAGAATGAGGGGAAACCCAGCATTCACACGCAAACAAATGTATTTACAATCCCACAGCTCTGCAGCCAACTAAACCCACAGAAACCTCTCTGGTCGTTGGCCACTAAGTTAGCGTTGGTTGCCATGCTCACAACACAAACCTGCTTTTCAGAGCCGCCATCAGGGTGGGACAGCCGCGACTACTGTCCCATGCCTGCAGCTGATTGGAGCCCGCCATCATTACAGGGCCAATGCCCTGCACATCAGCCAGATGGGAATGCAGGTATGCGGAGTCCCGCCCATGAGGTGTCACCGATGACGTCACATAGCGGCAGGGCCCCACTGGTGTGTCCCAGGTCTTACAAATTCTAAACACGGCCCTACTGCTATTTATTGTCTCCTCCCCAGCACTGACTAGCTCTAATAAGACCCAAGTCTTCCCTCTGTGCAAGTGAGTGTGAAGGATTAAACAACAGTTCACACACAGGTGGCCTGCAGTACTCCAAGTGTTGTGAAACTACAAGTCCCATCTTCCTTTGCCAGGTATCATCTAGGAAGGTATATATTGGGAGTTTCACAACATGACATAGGTTTCCTGGCTTATACAATATTCATATTCTCAATTCATTAGGATATCCCCCTTACCCCCCACACATCACTGCCTATTAGGAGGCGGATTCAGAGTTGGTTGTGACTGTGTTTACATCTGTATTTGTAGGTATTCACTTTTTCAAACCTGAATCCAGCCTGTACACTGTATAAACAGTAATTATGTAATAGAAACTACATTGGGACTGCCTTTATTAGGTAAGCCATCTGTTAACCCTGCTCATATTGCACAATGCCACTTGGAAATTGATTTCTAACAAATGCAACATTAAGTTGCAAAATTCATCTTGTCTGAAGACGAGAAAGGGTTTCTGTGTAGTAAGAGCCACTTTAGAGAGACTTAAACTGTCTTAAATATTTGTGAAATCCTGAAAGTTCTCCCTCCCTATTGTGCAACGTTTTAAAAAGCACAAATGTTCCCATTTACTTGAACTGAAGTTGTGACCCGGGAATGCAGTTTACAATAAATATTCAAAGAATGTTTTACAAAACCAATTATTTTGTATGTTTTGTTTTTTTTCAATTGAAGATAAGATTTAAAAAATATTCTGTTTTTACCCATAATTTAACTTTGAATGCAGGTACAGGATTTACCATTGATGCTTTGGATACATAGTAAATCAATCAGCTAAATCCTGGATGGCACCAAATACATCCTGTGAATGATTCAGTGCACTGTGAAAGGTATTTATTCACCCAGAGGAAAGACCTGGCCTACAAAAAAAACAAAAAACAATGGTCTTGTTGGTGTAATTCAATTTATAATCTGTTTCTGGAGCGGGGATGAATTAAAGGGCATGTATAGTGTTGCTTGGTAATTTGCCCATTGAGAGAGCAGTTGGCCCTTGTGTGAGATGGATGTAAGAAGATACATACATGTGTCTGTCTCATTGTGGTTTAGACTACGCAGAGATGACAACTGTTTATCTATTTGTGAAAAGCTTCTCCAGGTATATGTCTGCTGTCTATTAGGTGCTCTAATGTTGTCGTTGGAGAGGGGGATCAGTGTGGAAGAGTCATTTTTAGATGACGGAGGATTTATTGTTTGTGAATGTGTTTCACTGTTATGTTTGGGAAAACGAAATACCTGAAAACTTTACTTTATAAAAAAAAAAGCAAATCAACCAATCAGACCAGTCAGAAAGAGCACATGATGCTTGTAGAGCGGATTGTCATCTCCCATAACCCTCTGCACAAATGTTTAAGCTTTTTTTTATTATGTGCGTCCGCAAAGGCGCTCCTGTAGGAGAAAGTGATGCAGAATTGTTGGACGTATGGTCCGGACTGTTTACACACTGCTCGTTTTGAACAACATCATGACACTTGGGGCCAGATTTACTAAGCTGCAGGTTTGCAAAAGTGGAGATGTTTCCCAAAGCAACCAATCAGATTGTAGCTGACAGAGGTTGAGCGCTTTTTTAAGCTTCCACAGGCCCCTCTCTCCGGGCACCGTAGCAGCCGCACCCCTTGTGCTTGCGACCCCTATATTTACACACTGGTGGGAGCATACAAATGAATTTGATATCGCTACAAACACTTGTTTATCGCATGATCGACACTATAATCGAGTGAAAATTATGAATTGTGTACTAAGCCTAACTCTTACTTAACCAAAGCAAAAACAATGTTCTTTTACCTTAATAATTGCCATGCTTCAACAAGCCAGTGCTGGATACTCCGTAATTAGCTAGTGGAACATTCTGTAGTGACTCTACATTGTATTTATTAATCTGTATCATTAAACATTAAAAGTTCTTCCAAAAATACGGTCATCACAGGATCTCTGCTCGTCCTTTATATACTCTGCTGGCCTTTTTTAGTTATTGCAATGAAAATCGAGTGCATGCTGGGATTTGTAGTTCCTCGGGAGCTACAGTAGTGAGGCACCGTCTCCCTTTCCCTGGGAATCTGTTTCCTGACCAGTGTAATTGTTACCATTCTGCTAGAGGCACAGCATGCTCGTACACAAAATACACACCACATAAAAAGTATGAACTAAACACAGAGCAAGAATGTTTTTCCCCTCAGAAATGCTCAGGTCAGCGAGAGGACAGCGGTCAGGAGAAAACGTCTAATCTCACATTTTCTTTTTTTTCCCCGTCTAAAAACAAAGTGTCCACAAAAATGAAGCAAGGACTGAAATTCCTGATGGTTTTGGCAGAGGGTTGATAACAAATATTTTTCTTTATCTGTTTGTACTCTCAAAGGTTGTTATTAGAACTACAAACAGGAGACCTTCAAATTTCTGTCCAGCAAGATTTACTAATAATAATAATGATGATGAAAGATGATGATAATAATCATAAAGATGATAATAATAATAAAAAGAAGAATGAATGATGACAATAATAATAATAAAGAAAGTTAATAATGATGATAATAATAAAGATGATGATGATGATAATAATAATAATAAAACAGAAGAATGAAAGATGATAATAATAAAAAAAAGATAATAATAATGATGATGATAAGAAAGAAAGATAATGATGATGATGATAAGAAAGATGATGATGATAAGAAGAAGAAATAAAGATGATGATAAGAAGAAGAAGAAAGAAAGATGAAAATAATAATAATAAAAAAGAAGAATGAAAGATGATGATGATAATAATAAAAAAATAATTATAATTAAATTAATAAAAGATAATAATAATAATGATGATGAGAAGAAAGAAAGATGATAATGATAATAAGAAAGAAAGATGATAATGATGATGATGATAAGAAGAAAGAAAGATAATAATAATGATGATGATGATGATGATGATGATGATAAGAAGAAGAAATAAAGATGATGATGATAAGAAGAAGAAGAAAGTAATATGAAAATACAGACAGTCTAAGTAGTCTCATAAACCGAATAAAGTTTTACATCATATAAAGTTTTAAACAAGGCAGATGGAGCTACAATGGATGGCTGCTATGTGTAATATATTTAGATATAAAAGTAAGTAAAGCGGGAAGCCAGGGTTTTACAAGTAATAATCTTGATTTACTAAAAGCTCTGAAGATGGACGCGGACTATATTTTTATTCCCCTTTGTATTTGTGTAATGTATATGTTAAATTAAGTAAGATGATCATTTTGTTATAGGTCTTAATCCGGGACAGCGGCCAGTTTCATTTGTTTCCCATTATCCTTTGCCTTTTTATTAGTATAAAATATAATATATAATGATGGTGTTCTTATAAGTGATAGTGATCTGTCCTCTTGTTTGCTTGTATAAAGTTGGGTACACACATATCCAATCCTCTCTTTACACAACCCTACAGCAGACCAATCTGCTGGCTACAATGTCTGGTTAACTGGTCGGTCCGAGGTCGGATTGGATGTAAATTGAGCACCCAGCTTTAGTCATGGATGAAGGCATACATTAGGGTAGAGAACATGAGAAATACAAAGGGCGGTGGAGGTGGAGGGGTAATAATAAAAATCAGGACCTTCACCTTCCCTACTCCAGTGTTTCCAAATGGTCTCTGTTAGACCTGGAATCTGTGAGCTGGAAATGCTTTTCATATGGGCTCTCTACGGAAACACCAGCCTGCATTATTTTTCCATTTCATTACTATTCATTTAAAAGGTTTCCGAATAGGAAATGTCTCGGGCAAATGTGGCATAAATAACCAGACACAGATGTAACAGTGTGTTTATTAAATGAATAAAGGAAAATATACCAAGCTTATTTTCACTTCTTTCTCATATTACATAAAACATGGAGAGAAATGAGAAGATCACAAACAGAATGATGGCTAATTCTATAGGTTGAAGCTCACTGGTGTATAAGGTGTTTAAATATGATCCCTGTGAAACAATGCTTCTATCATGAAACATGGGGTGTTTCCACACCATCCAAAGCCATGGGGCCCCTGACTGGGAGACCGGTTTAGCACCCTTTGTTCTTTTTTGGTTAGTTTACATATCATGGGATATGCAACCAATGTTTCAATCGTTCAGAGATTTTCAGGTGGGGTATTTTATCCTTATGCACTCTTGATGAAAATAGCTGCGAGTGATGAAACGTTGGTTCCAGTATCCCATGATATGTAAAGGGTTGCATGTGCTGCTGTGAAACACACACACAAAGTAATTGTCGGCTGTGTGTATTTTAAAATATGGTCACATTACAAAAATCCAGCTACTGAACCCGACAGTTCCCAGCGACCGGACAGGTTAGTGCAGGGGAGGGGATGTAGTATAGTAGGGTAGTATTAGGGTTAGGCTGTGGGGAGGAGATGGAGCCTAGAAGGGGAAACAGGGTTAGGCTGCAGGGAAGGGAGGGGCAGAGTTAGGGTAATAGTAGGGGAGGGTTAGGGTAATAATTAGAGTAAGGGTTGTAGTTGGGCAGTTGCAGTCCCTGGTTAGAAAGTTTCATTTCCAAAATAGGGACATCCAAAAGTTTCTTTTCGGATGTCCCTATTTCGAACATCCCCCAGTTTAGATTTTTTTTTTCTGAATGGGTGAGTATGCTGATCGGAATACTCACCCATTCTGATTCGGAAACACCGCCGCCACCCTACTGCCACCGCAGGGAAAGGTGAGTAACCTCTCCAGGGTGCGGGGAAGGGAGGGTTAGGGTAATGGAAGGGAGGATTAGGATCAGTCTGCAGGTAAGGGAGGGTTAGGGTCGGGCTGCAGGGAAGGGAGGGTTAGAGTCAGGGTTGCAGGGAAGGGAGGGGTAGGGTAATGAGAGGGGAGGGTTAGGGTTAGAATTTAGGGAATGGTTGGAGTAGTTTTTTTCCTTACCTTTTGGAGCACAGAAAGTTTGGTGCTCCATGGATCGATTGCTTTGCCTCATGGAGACACATGCAATCGATATCCCAGCCACTTTGAAATTTGCTGGGAGAAAAAGGCCCTATCGAAATAGAGCCGTTCTTTCCGTGGACCCACACCCTTGGGGAAATAGTGAGCGGCGCTTACCTGTCTGCACCAGGGCAGGACGTTTCGGAGGAGCTCCTGTTTAAAATAGCCGCTCTCAGCGGAGACCCGCGCCCATATGTAAATTAACAGCCTAAGAGCCTTAAAGATCTTAAACATATTTATGTAATAAAAAAATGTCACCGATGTCAAGAGACAAAAGACAGATCATGGCACCTCTCCTAACGTCTGAACCCTGGGACTGATAATATTTCTTCCATTCACCATATGTAGCTACAGAGTATTAGATTCATGCACTGTTAGAAAATGAACTTGTATCCATTCTATTTATAACACTACTCGCAAAATAGCAGATATTATTCTCCTGCATCAATAATAGTTATTTAATCGATTAGCAAGTTCTGACCTCTGTCTGACACCGGAGGAAAAAAAAAGGATATCAGAAAATAGGTGACGGCGTCTTCATATAAATGTTATTAATACTAAAGGGCTTATCTTAAGTTAACATAAACTTTAGACTTGTGTCAGAGTCCCTCTGATAGACGCTGGAGAGAATATTTGTTCTGCTTGCTGGTAGAATTTCTTTACATTGGCTTTGTGCCCATTCGTTTCACAGTCTCTTCCACTACAACAGCTGTATGGGCGACCTGTGGGTTAACCAATCATGTTGTGTTTGTAGATCTTCTGACCTTTATTTTGAATAATTCCTCTCTGGAGATTACTATTGCACAGATCACTGCGTACAATTTATATAGGAGGTCTTATGCGTTTAGCCCTTGTGCGCAAGGGGGCAGAGTGTCATATACCTCCTCTAAATGGGAAAGGCTGTTGAAGCTAATATGGCATCTTCAATATGGCAGCTACAACGGCGGGCCTACGTTATTGTGGCCCTGAAGATTGAGCTGTTATGGGAGCCCCCTCGCAACATGGAACAATAAGTCAACATCCAACAAGGTCCAAAGGCCCAAACGGCAGAGAATGGGGTGGTGGAGGTGGAGTCCTTAAAAATAGAGCCATAGAGGGTGGAGTCCTTAAAAATAGGGCCATAGAGTGAGCCCCTTCCCACCAGCAACAAGGTCTGGATAACCGCTGTTATTTAATGCGCACCCAGTGACACTGACAGCAGTTCTCTATACTGTGCCCGGCTGGATCATAAAAGCCATCCTCTGGACGGAGCTTTAGAGGGTCTATCAGCCAGCACTAATCAGGGGGGTTTCTGGGTACTCCCCCCCCCAGTAAATGTACTCATGGATGGATTTCAAGTTCTTGCATTGATGCTGTAATAGAAAAGGGTTGTGATAATAGGTGTATGATGCAGCTGTGTCCGGGCAGCATAAGATGGCTGTCGTTCTCTATCTTTCTATTTGCTTTTCTGAAAACGTGTTATTAATACTGTGTACAACCAAACTTTACAAGGCCAAGACCTTCCGATAAGGATGTGTCTGGTATGAACAAACGGTACGTGATACTAATATTGGGGTAGATCCAGAACTACGTCCGTCTTCCATAGACGGACGTAATTCAATGAACAATAGCTACTGCGCATGCGTAGTAGCTGTTGTACGTAATCTGCGTATCGTTTCTATACATAGATTGCGTATATGCGGTCTAAAAGATCAGGACCGCAAGATCAGACCGCATATACGCAATCTACGTATCGAAACGATACGCAGATTACGTACAATAGCTATACGCATGCGCAGTAGCTATTGTTCATTGAATTACGCCCGTCTATGGAAGACGGACGTAGTTCTGGATCCGGCCCATTATGCGATCCTAGCCTATACTGCGCATATGGGGAATGTAGAAATTAGTAAGATATGAAGTAACAATTAACTTGGTTAAAACGTGATTATAACCTCATAAGACAGGGAGTTCTGTTACTGTCGGGGTATATAGATCTTAGCACAGGGTCAGCTCCCCGGCCTCACCTAAGGGACCGTATTCACTGATGCGTTTTTACGTGGAGTTGCGTGCGTATTTTTAGGATCGGAGGAACTGCGCATGCATAGTAACTTTTTCCACGCAAATTACAGTATTTACGCATGGAATTCCAATAGGCACGGACACGTGGATCGCACTTGGGGATGTACGTGCGGAGGAGCGTGGTTCAAATCCGTACGGTCAAAGCTACGTGAAACTAGCATTTAAATGACCATTTGAGGGTGCGGTTAGTTAGATACGCATGTATGGAAGTAATATACGCACGTCCATGCACACGTACAGTTAGGGTTGCCCTATGGTGGCGTGGGTGTGGCCTTGCTACGTGCGTGAATATAATTACATACTATAAACAAGCAGATCTGTGAATACGCCCTGGCTGC
Organism: Limnodynastes dumerilii; assembly: GCA_011038615.1. Taxonomy (NCBI): domain Eukaryota; kingdom Metazoa; phylum Chordata; class Amphibia; order Anura; family Limnodynastidae; genus Limnodynastes; species Limnodynastes dumerilii. Next base: position 407,163 of record WWET01000552.1, on the reverse strand, counting down.
AGAAGTGACCTGTCCAGCTTCACAGTAATCAATAGCTCCTCGAT
>WWET01000552.1:379506-399567 GCA_011038615.1 Limnodynastes dumerilii | reverse complement strand
TATATATAAATGTGTGCAAGTGTATATATAAATGTGTGCAGTGTATATATGAATGTGTGTAGTGTATATATGAATGTGTGTAGTGTATATATGAATGTGTGCAGTATATATATAAATGTGTGCAAGTGTATATATAAATGTGTGTAGTGTATATAAATGGAGAGGTGCAGCCATGGTCCAAAATGACCCCTGTGTAACTACAAGGAACAAAAGACAGGTCTGGCGCTCCAAACACACATTATATAACACTATGTGTCAGCACATACAGGAGGTTTAGGCCACAATATAGCTATACTGGGTTATCTCACCTGCCCAGCGTCAAGGCACCTCCTGTAGGTGAGTCCCTATCCATCTGCTATATGTGTACTCAGGGGGTCTGTATTGACACACCCCTTCTATTTGAACAGTGTGCAGCGGCCATTTTGTGGGAGAGGTCAGGCTCACAAAGTGAAACTAGCAACACTATGTGCTGACACGGTATAATATAATGTACGTTTGGAGAGCCTGACCTCTCTTTTGTTACTTCCAATAAGTAATATACTTGAATTGATCAATTCTGTTATATAAGGTAGATGTAAATATATTATTTTATACAATTGAATTCCTTTTTACAACTTAACATCTGTAAGCAAATCACCAAACAAAACTGTACATATGAAATATAAACATAAATGTGAAACACCAGCGGATCCCAACCTTTTTTTGGGGGAGTACCAGTTACCCACTATGGAATCAGGTTAATGACCACTTTGACATACACACATTTTATCCCTTCCATATTTTGCAATGATTTTGAGGTACAATTTCTCCATAATCCATTCAGCCCCCATGATACTTTATGAAACATGTCCTCGCCATCTGGCATCACACTTGATTAAAGTACGAGTACAGTTGCTACCTCCTGACAAGCTTGATCAGTTGCCCTGAGTATCACCAAGTACCACTGGTCCACTGTCAACTTTTGTCACATGGATAAGTGTGTACACTCACATGACCGCTCGTTACATCCATTCCTAGTCACCTCGCTGGGTCCTTATGAAAAGGATTGGGTAAATGATTCTTAAACCTGTTTAAGAGACCCGACAGCCAATCATCACCTGACTAATTTACAGGCACGTAGGCTCCCGCGACTTCTTTACACAATGCTTCTCCTGAATCGTCCGTCACGCTGTGCTGCCTTTGAGGCCGCCATGTTTACTGCCCAAATGAGGCCGCAGCTATCAGTGTGAACAGCCCCCAGGAAACGGCAGATTTATTGTAATTGTATACACCACATGTGTCAGCTTTCTACAGTGCATAAACCACCAGGGATTATTAAAGACTCTACCTAAAAAGTACTTCATATTTACTGACTTTTCTTTTCACATGTATTTCGTCATTTGTTTGTAAACCTTAAATGTCTTTACATAGGTAGTATATGACAGGTAACCCCTTTTACTTAAAGTAAAGGCAAAACACAGGAGAGTTGCTGCCTCTCCCGGAATATCCAGCGGCCTTGCGAAATTTGGGCAGATCTCCTAAGTTTTATGGGCAAAAGTAAAGTATTTTTCCTGCGTGCAAAAGAATTCAAATGAATTAGCTTCCCTCATATTGCAACATGGTTTAGCCGAGCTGTACACGTTTTGCCTTTACTCCAAAACTCAACATTACACCCAATGGGCCTGATCCAGACATACGCATGAGAGCGGAGCGTATTACCGCTTCAGCGTAAAAACTTTCACTCCCACGACACTCCCCTTACCTTTACCTCCGTACGCCGGCTGAACCCTACCCTAACTTTTCCCGGCGTCAGTACGAATTTTCATAGCGACGCGCTGATCTACCGGGCTAAGCACGCCCATACTGTACAATTTAAATGGCTCCCCCCGCCTACATTCCCTAACTCCAGCGTCCATACCAACTTCGTACTATAAACACGCCCCGTCGTCAGAAAATACGCAAAGAATACGGACGCCTGAATCACTGCTACGAAAAGGTCTTTGGTACGACCGGAAGTTGTCACTCTGCACATGCGCAGTGCGTTTTTTCTGCCGATTTTAAGCTTACGACCAGCGTACGATCGCTTGCGAACGTAGGTCTGGATCAGGCCCAATGTGCTGGATCCAGACTTAAGTGCTTGAAATGAGTTACTCCTGGGCTAAACCATGGTGATTGCAGGGGAGTCATATTTCATCTGTTGCAAACAGTATTAGAGTTGAGACTTGATGTTTCCTATCCCAAGTCTAAATAACAGTGTGAAGTAAAGCTGGTCACCATATGTGTGCAGTAAGCAATTCAAAAGATATATCCCTGCATGCAAAGAATGCAATGAACTTTACTCCCCCTGAAATCAACATGGTTTAGCCCAGGAGTAACTCATTTCAAGCACTAACTTAAGTCTGGATCCAGCCAATGTCATTAATGTAACTTATCTCACAGACTGACAATTATCAAAAAACCACCTCAACAATCACAGCAAGCAGGAAAAATATCCATCTGTGCACACACAATCACTGGCTCTACCAGATAGATACATATATATATATATTTAACAATAACAGCTTTCTGTGCATATACCAAGCACATATTGTCTCCCAGAATTATGGGGATTAATATTGTTGTTAGTGTGAACACAACACATTGTTTGTTTTCCTCAGCTTTATTTTCCCTCTTGATTCTGGACGAACGATATTGCCAAATAGTGAGAACAAAGATTACTTTGACTCCTAGTAAATTGCATCGAGGAGATGTGGGCCAAGACAAATCAAATGAAACTCAAACCTGGGTGTAGCAGATTATTCTCTTTTGCATTATTATTATAGAGCTCATCGCCTGATTACACATTTCATTAGCTTTTTGGCCTGGATATGAGATTTATAGGGATAAAGTAGAGCCTTTTTCTGTCCATCTTGAGAGGAGTCTGTTGTATTTGTCATCCATGCTCAACTCAATCCCATGATCCTTTGGTGTTTGCTACCTTTGCAAGGTCTTCCCACCGACAACCAGCACTGGGCTTCATTATTAGCAGTAAAAAACATTTAAAGAAGTAATCACGCACCTTTATAAACCTAGTTTGGTTCAAAAACCTAAATTTAGTTGAGTGACAGTTGGAAGCTCAGGAGCGGAGTATTGTGTATGTGGTAACATGGGTAATGGTGGAGAGTCTGGTATCATGAGGAGACTGTGGACCATTATTATATCTGTGTTGTCCCTCTTACCCATGTCTCCTAGCGTTCCAAACATTATGGAAATACCTTTGGCTTAATAAGTGTTATGTTTAGTATGAATAATGACACCTCCTGTATACATGCATCTATAAATATATTTCTCTTTACTTTTAAAGGGCCCATGTTGGATCGTGTGCATGCTTTGCTAAAGTGGCCCTTCTGGGACACAGACATGGTATCAGGTTATTTCTTAACTTGCATTAATAGTCTTACTGGAAAAGTATTTGCCTTCATGTCTTTAAATGACATTGTTTGTCTCCTGAAGTTCCCCTTTATTCACAAACACATAAATGTTGATCGGAGTGTGTGTAAGACATGAGAAGAGCACAACTTAATCTACAAAATGGCTGCTTGTTCTTCCACTGTAAAGATGGCTCCCCCAGTCATGTACACGTCACCGATTCTTACACATGGAACCATTCAAGCAACAAAAGGATTGTTCTGGTTTTGAATGGATGCATCATTCATTCATTCATTCAGCTCTCACTTTCTCTGACATCCAATAGGCCAACAGCAATTACCATTAGCATTATTATTGGGTAAGCTCTCACCTATTTTCAGTCTACACATTCTGCAATATCTAAACACTTACTGAAGATCAAACATCTTTCCACTTACACTTTTCTTAATCTTACGTATTTAATTTCTCTCTCTATCCCAAATCATTTTTATCAAAGTATATGAATATGAAAGCATTTTCTTTAATCTGTAATAGTCTCTCTTTCCTGAACAGTTGTCCCACGTCAGCTGAACCTGTCAGATCTGACCGCGCACATGTACACGCAAAATGCGGCTGCTTTCCATCCTTTGCAAACACAGACACTATTACTTACTATGGGTAGACTGCAGCAATGACTACAACAACATTATAAGAATAGGCAGCAGCAACATTATAAGATTAGGCAGCAGCAACATTATAAGAATAGGCAGGCAGCAACAACATTATAAGAATAGGCAGGCAGCAGCAACATTATAAGAATAGGCAGCAGCAGCAACAACATTATAAGAATAGGCAGCAGCAGCATTATAAGAATAGGCAGCAGCAGCATTATAAGAATAGACAGGCAGCAACATTACAAGAATAGGCAGCAGCAGCAACGTTACAAGAATAGGCAGCAGCAGCAACGTTACAAGAATAGGCAGAAGCAACAACGTTACAAGAATAGGCAGAAGCAACAACGTTACAAGAATAGGCAGCAGCAACAACATTATAAGAATGGGCAGCAGCAGCAACATTACAAGAATAGGCAGGTGGCAGCAGCAAAGACAACATTATAAGAATAGGCAGGAACATTAACAACATTATAAGTATAAGCAGACAGCAGCAATAATAATAATAATAATAATAATAATAATAATGGTATTCAGTAACAACAACAATAATATGAGTGTAGGTAGACAGCATCACTAATAATAATAATAATAATGGTATGCAGTAACAATAATAATAATAATAATAATAATATTATGAGTGTAGGTAGACAGCATCACTAATAATGATGATGATGATAATAATAATAATAATAATAATAACAATAATATGAGTGTAGGTAGACAGAATCACTGATAATGATAATGATGATGATAATAATGGTATACAGTAACAACAGTAATAATAATATGAGTATAGGTAGACAGAATCACCACTTATAATAATAATAACAATAATAATAATACTATAGACAGGCAGTAACATTAATAACATAGGTAGGCAGCAATAATAATAATAATAATAATAATAAAAAATAATCTTAGTACAGACAGGCAATAATATTAGTACAGGCAAAACAGCATTAAGAAAAATATTAGTGTAAGTAGCCAGCAACAATAACAAAATAGGGAAACTGCAACAACAGTAATAATATAGGCTGCAGAATATGCTGGGACAGCTATGGCCAGATGGTGGAGTCACTAAAAGCCTCCATATTTTAAAGGTTATGCTCACACACACAATTTACAAATGTATCATGAAGGTGCTACACTATGAACTGAAAATAAAGCACAAGACAATCCAATGTACACAATAAGAGTCATATATAATAAGTATATTATTCATCTGCACCAGAAATACATTCTTCATGCTGAACTAGTTACAAGGTGTAATTATTATAAATATTGCAATTCACACCAGTGACTTCCCTGATCAATCCCTCACTAATCATAAACATTGCATTATCCGGCTTGTGACAGGATTGTGTGATTGTCTTACCTGCACATAGGTTCTGTCCCAGTAATCACAGTCATTTCACACCTGGGGAATCACAGGACACAAACAATCGATAAACATTTGGATTACATTGAATTTCATCACAAATAAAACAAATACAAAGTTGTTTTGAGCATATGTTTAATGAATTTCCAGGAGCAGTTAGGACATTGATGTTATGTATTCACAAAATAAAACATTATTATTGCTATTCTAAGAAGGCAAACATTAACCTGCATTAATCAGTCACAAATATATCAATACATGCAAAGGTGACCAAATCACTCCAGTCTGCCAATCTTACTGCATTAACAAGCTGCATCATTAATGGAACACTATTATATGGGATGGGTCTTACCTGCAGACATCTTTATGCAAGTCCTCCACACCAGCAAAAGCAGCCATTACACACCTGGGGAATCACATGACATAGGATAGGGTGTTGCTATAGAAAATACTTTGATTACCATTAAATGAAGATGAAGGCTATGACCACATGTAAACAGAAGAAAATATATTTAATATAACCCAAATGTGGATGTATGGCCTATGACCAATCAGGGTCTAGCTATCATTTGTACAGCACAGCCTAGAAAATGTTAGCTACAAGCTGATTGGTTGCTAAGGGCAACCTCTAACGAGCACATCATCTCTCACCACACATTTTTAATGCTACTTTAAGTCAGCAGTAAAAACCTAGAGAGATATTCAGCTGATTAGTTATATGACTATTTGAGTTTTAATGTTTATTATTGTCATTGTGTTATATGAATTTTGACTAACAATTCAAGCAAGATTAATCCAATTTATTAAAAAACATATAAACTTTAATATATAAATATAAAGTGATTTTATGATTTAGGATTATACTGTTCTGCTGTGTTAGCCTGAACCACCTCAGATGGGAGGTTAGTTCAGTTATCAACCACCTAATACATATCTTCCTTTGAAAAATACCCCCTCCTGTACCTGGTTACACCCCTTGATATATGTGAAAGCTGCTCTTATATCCCCCGTCCCTTCACAGGCCATATACCATTTTAGTTGCTCTTCTTTGCACAGCCTCTGATGTATTTATGTATTTCTGAAGATATGGATTATATTAATCCAAATGCAAGATAACTATAATATCCGCCGTTTCAGACGTTTCCTCCCAGCCAGTTGCGAACTAGCTGGGATTTCGATTACATATGCCTTGATAAGGCATAGCAATCGATCCACGGAGCACTGAAAGCTCCGAAATGGAAAGTAAAAATAGTCCCTACTCCTTTCCCTAATTCTAACCCTAACTCTCCCCTCTCACGACCCTAACCCTCCATCTCCCACAGCCTGACCCTAACTCTCCCTCCCCTGCAGCCTGACCCTAACCCTCCCTTCCCCGCAAAGATACTTTACTCACCTGTCCCTTGTTCCGGCGATATCAGCGACGGAGGTGCGGCGGAGGGATATCGCCGTTTCCGAAGATGAATGGGTGAAGTATGCCGAACAGCATACTCACCCATTCTAAAAAAAAAACACAAGGAACTTTCGGATGTCCCAATTTCGGAAAGCAAAGTTTCTTAGCAGGGAGTGAAAATGATAATATCCTACTTAGATAAATCAGGGTTGGCAACTTTTTAAAGCTTCCCTCTGGGAGATCAAAGAGTGAATCCATAGATGCCTACAGGGGACGAGGCTTAATGGCGCGATTTATGCAAATAGTGGCTGAAGCCCAGATTCTTGTCCAGAAATTGTTAGGGTACCCCGGGTTTACCTCTACCGAGTACCAGGGTGACCAAAGAGGGAGAGAGGAATCGAGTAACTCACCGGATTGTAGAGCCTGATGTCGGACCGGGTGTTCGCTAGAGCCCCTGATGGTGGGGATAGACTGGAGCTGGTAGGACCCCGTCAGGTTACGCCCCTTAGAGGAAACTCGGAAGAGGAAAGGGAGCAGACGGGGAAAGGGTAACAAGCGGGGTATAGCAAAAGAGGTACCAGAAGGGACTGGACCGTAACAAACCACAGGAAACACTAAACTGGACGCAGAGACAACGGGAGGTGACAGGACAAACAGGACTTACTGACAAACTGGGACTAACACTCGCACACTCACTCAGCCACTCAACCCAACTACCCCGGAGGGCAACGCACACACACTCACAGGAGAAGGTAAGGAAATGCCAGGAGGATAAACACAGCAAGGTGGAAGAAATAGGGAATGGTCACACTGAGGAGAGCAGGCTAGGCACAAGGCAGGATCACAGGGGGCAAGCAGAATCAATATACAGCAAATATCAAGACAGATACAAAGGCAGGCACAGATACTGAGGTCAGAGTCTATAACCGGCGCCATGCAGAGGGATGGATGGATTTAAATAGAGGCTGCTAGTCCCTGATAGGCTAGCAGCCGCACAGCGTCCAATAGGCACATTCCCCTGGCTGGGGGGAGTGACAGCAGTGCATAGCGCATAGACGCGCGTCTGCACAGAGCTCCGGCGGCAAGACCACGTGTGGTTTGTTTACCTCAGAGTCAGCGTGTGTCGGCAGGAGCAGAGAGCAGGGAGAAACACGTGGTGCGTGTTTCCCTGTGATCCGAGGACCGGGAGAGGTGAGTATTGCTGCGCATAACAGTACCCCCCTTGACGAGGGGTTAAAATACCCCTAGGGGAAGGTTTATCCGGAAAATTGCGATGGAATTCTTCGATCAATTTGTCAGCATGTAGATCCTTAGATGGCACCCATTGACGCTCCTCAGGGCCATAACCTTTCCAATGGACAAGATACTGGACTTGACCCTGTACTTTCCTGGAATTGAGGACCACCTCCACTACAAATTCTTCTTGCCCATTAATCATGACTGGAGGAGGTTTAGATACCGAAACAGGCTTGAATCTTTTAGAGACAAAACAGCGTTTTAATAAGGATACATGAAAAGTATTGGGAATTTTCAAATTCCGTGGAAGGTCCAACCTGACGGCCACTGGATTGATCCGTTTGATTATGGAAAAAGGCCCAATGAATCGTGGACCCAACTTCTTACAGGGTTGACGGAGCTTGATATTTTTGGTGGATAGCCAAACTTTGTCACCCACCTTGAAGGAATGATTCCTCCTACGAAGGTCGGCTCTGTTTTTAGAAGAGATGGATCCTTGTTGCAAAGAATGGTTGACTTTAAGCCAGATAGATCTAATCTTCTTAGCGATCCTACGTGAGTCAGAAGACTGCTCCACTTCAGGCTGAAGAAACAAATTAGCGCGTGGATGATATCCATAGGTACAAAAAAAGGGGACACTTTGGTAGAGCTGTGAAATGCATTATTGTAAGCGAACTCGGCCCATGAAAGATTTTGGGACCAATTGTCTTGGAACTTTGAGGTATTGTCAGAGACAATATCTGATGGCAGACCGTGGAGGCGGATGATGTGGCTGACAAATAAGTCGGCTAACTCCTGCGCAGAAGGTAAGCCAGGTAACGGAACAAAATGCGCCATCTTGGTGAATCTGTCCACCACCACCCATATGGTGGTGTTACCGGAGCTAGGCAGATCTGTCACGAAATCCATGGACAGATGGGCCCAAGGACGTCTGGGAATGGGCAGAGGTAATAGGAGACCTGCTGGCGGGGCCCAAAAAGATTTGTTCTGTGCACAGATGGTACAGGCGTTGACAAATTCTTTGACATCTTTGGTCATGTTGGGCCACCACACAATACGAGTCAATAGATCCAAGGTCTTCTGCACCCCAGGATGACCCGCGGTCTTGCATGAATGAGTCTCCATCAGGCTGGGGGGAGTGACAGCAGTGCATAGCGCATAGACGCGCGTCTGCACAGAGCTCCGGCGGCAAGACCACGTGTGGTTTGTTTACCTCAGAGTCAGCGTGTGTCGGCAGGAGCAGAGAGCAGGGAGAAACACGTGGTGCGTGTTTCCTTGCGATCCGAGCACCGGGAGAGGTGAGTATTGCTGCGCATAACAGAAATGCCCTTTTTGTTAGTGTTACTGGGGATGGGGGCGGGGCTTGATGACGCATATAGTGTCATCAAGTCCCATCCTGGTCCTAGTAACACTATGAATGGTTGTGTTGCTAGGCTGGGGGACGGGACTTGAGGCTGTAGTTTGCATGGATCCACAACTCTTCTGGGATACCAGGAGAACTGCCCGAATTTCATGAGTCTCCCGGATATTCCGGGAGAGCCGGCAACCCTGAGATAAATATTGCTGGTCAAATATAGTTCTGAAGTGGTTAAAAGAAATTCATTCTACACTTCTTTGTTTTAATGTAACTATCAAAGTTATTGTTCAAACCTTCAGAGTCTACAGGGACCTTGCCTGGATAAATATTTTTTACTTAGTCTTAAAAAATTCAATTTCGGACAATTGCACTAAATCTGTAAATCCTTATGGTTTATTATAAATATTATTTATAACTTTAGAAAGTTGTCGTCTGTTCTTATCACCTCGCTGTCCTGATTACCTGGGCGCAAATGGGCGGCATTTAACATAAAGTAGGTGGAGTTAATCAAAGGCCATTTAAGAGTGTGCTCTTTTTTATCACAATTTCTCATTTAGAATGTTGGGAATCATTCACCAAAGACAGCAGAAAACTATTACTGATAGTCTCCCCGCGGCAGCCAAAAAATGTATACTACAGCAGTGAATTCAGGTGTCCCCAGCGACCTTAGTGATGTTTCATCAGAAGGTCTTTAATGTGTTTCATATGGATTGGTTGGAAGCTTCCTTACATAAAATGTAACACAGAAACTTTTTGGAATCTGGGAAAGTTATATTCACACACTTCCAGACAGAATTAAAATACGCATACAACAGTGTTTCCAAAATCCATATCCACTGGTCTATATCTGAAATGAATGCCTTTTATAGGAAACCTTAAGTTCTGGGAGGTGTAACTATTTAGGAATGCAGTGGTGCACCCAGGAGGGGGGTTCTTGTATGATATTAACAAGACGCTGGTTCAATTAGGGTTGAGGTTTATTTGGTCCCAATAGACTGTGACCGGCCACCAGGCGTTTATCTATGGGTCCAGCACCCCTGGCAAAGTAAAGGACTGGTGCCTTCCCAGTACTCCCATCATCTGCCTCCAGCACCTCCCCACCAGTACTCCCATCATGTGCCTCCAGCCTCCCCCAGTTCTCCCACCATGTGCCTCCAGCCCCCCCAGTACTCCCATCATGTGCCTCCAGTCCCTCCCCCAGTACTCCCATCATGTGACTCCAGCCCCTCCCAGTACTCCCATCATGTGCCTCCAGCCTCCCCCAGTACAGTACTCCCATCATGTGCCTCCAGCCCCCTCCAGTACTCCCATCATGTGCCTCCAGCCCCCAAATGGTTGTTATACTTACCTGAGTCTTCCTGCACGGCGCTCTCCTCCTCCGGCAGGCAGGAAGTTCCTGTATGAGCGTCTGAGGCAGTTACACAGGGCAGCTGACATCATCGCTCTATGTAACTGCCGCGGCAGCTCATGCAGAAACCTCCTCCTGTATGAGCTGTCTGCCAGTCTCCATCGCATCCAACGCCTATGCCAGCAGGGGATAGCAGGCGAAGGGGGGCGCATCTCTGGCTTGGCGCCCCTTCCATGCTTACCCCGCTTACCATGTTCCTCTGCCCTGTGTTAAACTCCCCTCCTTTTGCCAGAGTGATTCGTGAGCCGCTGCAGATATTTTGTATTTGGGAAATGTAACGGCTGCAATACATAGTAATTTAGGGGCATATTTTAATGAGCGCCATGACGCAATTAGGCACTAAATGCGCCTTTTCCCATCTATGTGCCTCCAGCCCCCCAGTACTCCCATCATGTGCCTCCAGCTGCCCCCCCAGGTTTTCTTACCTTATCTGCGTCCTCCGAGCGGGACTGCGGCTAGAATTGAAGCCGAGACTTGCAAGGGACATGAAGTCCTGTGGACCGCGGGTATCCTAACAACCAGCCAGCCCTCATTTTAAAAGCATCCAGCCGCAGTCTGACTCCAGACCAGTGCTACACTAGGCAACACTATCTCTTAGCCATGGGTGGCATTGCCGGGCCGTACCCCCCTTTGGCTGGCGCCCCTGGCGGCTGCTATCCTGGCCAAGGGGTAGATTCATGCAGGTGGGCATTTGGTAAAGCTTAGTTGTTGTTTAGATGATAAATGGCTTTTCAGGTGCACTGTCAGTGTGGGATAAAACACTACACAGCACCGGAACCGTTTATTTTATGATTTCACCCAATCAGGGTCACCACCAGAAATACTCTACGTGACGTCACATAAACCTGCGTTATCAGCGGGCCGTCCTCACCCGTGCATTGGGCCACTCAGCGGCAAGTATCAGTGGTAGAACACCGCCAATACCTGCTGCTGCAGAGCTAAGCTATGTATTGGCAGGCCCCATGTCTTCAGGCCCGGCCCAGAAGTCCTGGTTGTCTCCCCCTGCTGGCCACCCTGCAGCCAGCTCTTACTTCACATTACGCATGGTATCCGCGGTAGGAGACGATTGCCATCCCTGAGTGGAACCCGTTATTTGCATTTTTCTCCTAGTATAAAAATTCCTGTGTACAGAAGAGATTTCAGGCTGCTTCCAGGAATAATCAGGGAGGAGGAGGAGGAGGACTGTTAATGAAGCTGGATGTGTTTCCATCCCAGAGGAAAGTGCACTTTGTCAATGTGAGGGGCTGCTGTGGGAGACAGGCTCACGTCCTACACTCCACCTGTGCTGGATCGGGGTGAAGAGCAGGTTAACTGGGTGAAGAGTTCACCCAGAGGTGAGCTGTCTGTTTGTCCTGCTTAATTTATCCAGTATTTGGCTAACCCTGCTCTGAACCCAGCCCCCAAAACCCCTTCCTCTTGCCCCCCTCCCCCTCTAGCAGGTTCATGTCAGCACAATTCCCCCTCCATCTGACCCACAGCGTTATTATGTTATGAAATCTCTCGGTCCCTTCCATGTCACAATATTAATGTTTGTACCACAGTGGCCTAGAAATTCCTCACTTTAATCTCTCCCAGGAACACCATCGTTTATACCCCACCGGGTGACCTGCTAAATTGTGTCTAGTAATCTTTCCTCTGATCGTCTGTCTTTTATCTTTATAGCAGAACAAGGAGAAACTATAAAATAAGTCAAAACAACAATAATAATGCTACAGTACACCACAAGACGTATCCCCCAGGAACGTTCATACTGAGAAAATAAAATAAAAACAACAGTTCAGATACCGGGACAGAAATAATGAAGGATACTGCCATTCAGACCAAATGGGCAACACACTGACCGAGAATCTGTACGCTCAATGGGCCAAGATGGGGGCGGAGCACCTGATCAAAGAATATACAAAAAGAAGTGAACAGCGCTAATTGAGATGGAAAATCAAATAAAAAATATATATATGTGCATACAAAGATACAAAAAGGATCGCTGGCTAAAAAAGGGGGTGATATCTCTTTAACAATAGACAAAGCATAAAACACAGTATAGCCGCGCTCCCAATAACAAATATCACAAATGAAAAATAAACAACAAAATGGCGAAATTAAGAATAGGTATAAAAAAGGGATAATTTATTATAGATAATAAGTTTAAAAAAGATGATAAATATCACCAATATAATCATAAAAAAAGGGGGGGAGACAATGACATATATATCCTGCTGCTATAAGTGGTAGTAATAGGTGACCCAACAGATGTTAATTAAATACAAAGCCTTAGCACAAATAGTGTGTTTTCACATCCATACATCAGGAAAAAACAATACTTTAATATTGGTTGACTCCTCGCCGCACGGCTTAGGCTGGCATCCTATATCAAAAGTTCATTTGCATTTGATGTTGTAAACAATCAGACAGATTATCCAATCATGTGATTATCTATCCCCTGGCCAGCATAAAATGGAGCATTCCAGGTCTTGTCAACCGTAACTATAAATCTTCTTCACCTGGGGCAAAGAGAAGAAATGTTGCCCCCAACCTTGATTTAGTAACCAGTTTAACCTTAAAAATGACCTTACGGACGCCCTACTTCAAATTTGCAACATGAGCAACTGCGGCCCACCCGTAGGTAAGGCCCGTCCAGCTGTTGTTAAACCACATTTCCCATCATGCTTTGCCAAGTATTGGCCACTGTTGTAGAAGCCATTGTGTGTGTTAGACCGATAGTTTATTATAATTAACTCCATTGCTTGGTCTTTTTATATCACTCAAGGGTTTGGAAAAGTGGAGATGTTGCCCATAGCAACCAATCAGATTCTAGCTCTCACTTTCCTGTTACATACTAGAGAATGTCAGCTAGAATCTGATTGGTTGCTATGAGCAACATCTCCACTTTTCCAAACCCACAGCTTAGTAAATCTGGCCCAAGAAATGCCCTGCAAGAATGAGGCACTGTATGATGCAGGTCCCATAAAGACCTCGGAGTAAATTACTGACAAAAGTAACTTAGCTCCATAGAAACATTTTATTCAAGATCTGGAATGAACACTATCATCTGCTGGGTATCTCGCTTTGCTCTGAAAGACATCCTCTGTAATCTAGGACTGCCCCCTAGTGTCTGGGAGTTCTACATGCGAACAGACCTCTATCAGGTCATCCGTCTGCGATCCTAATTTGCATAAGTGCGATGGGGCAGTGCATAAATGAGGAACGTAAGCAAGGGTTTAGCTCCTTAGTATAGGATTTATATACAACAACCTTCCTACCATGCAGACATGCTTTAAGCACGCCACCCCATACTACCTCCCACTGGAACAACTTCCAGCATGGAAATCTGGTTCTCGAGCTGCGTGCTGGAAGTCTGTAGCGTCTGGCCATTAATATTAAATCTGGATCCGGGCCAGGATATGTAACAGGGTGGGTAGCATTCTAGGAACCACCACCCAATACAGATTGCATGTCTAGTCATTATTCAGCAGTACAGAGTGCACCTGGTGACCCCCACCCAATACAGAGAGGATCCTGTAACCACCAACTGCTATCCTAGTCACTAATCACCAATACAGAGAGCATCTAGTGACCGCATCCATTCACCACCCAATACAGGGAGCATCCATTCACCACCCAATACAGGGAGCATCCATTCACCACCCAATACAGGGAGCATCCATTCACCACCCAATACAGGGAGCATCCATTCACCACCCAATACAGGGAGCATCCATTCACCACCCAATACAGGGAGCATCCATTCACCACCCAATACAGGGAGCATCCATTCACCACCCAATACAGGGAGCATCCATTCACCACCCAATACAGGGAGCATCCATTCACCACCCAATACAGGGAGCATCCATTCACCACCCAATACAGGGAGCATCCATTCACCACCCAATACAGGGAGCATCCATTCACCACCCAATACAGGGAGCATCCATTCACCACCCAATACAGGGAGCATCCATTCACCACCCAATACAGGGAGCATCCATTCACCACCCAATACAGGGAGCATCCATTCACCACCCAATACAGGGAGCATCCATTCACCACCCAATACAGGGAGCATCCATTCACCACCCAATACAGGGAGCATCCATTCACCACCCAATACAGGGAGCATCCATTCACCACCCAATACAGGGAGCATCCATTCACCACCCAATACAGGGAGCATCCATTCACCACCCAATACAGGGAGCATCCATTCACCACCCAATACAGGGAGCATCCATTCACCACCCAATACAGGGAGCATCCATTCACCACCCAATACAGGGAGCATCCATTCACCACCCAATACAGGGAGCATCCATTCACCACCCAATACAGGGAGCATCCATTCACCACCCAATACAGGGAGCATCCATTCACCACCCAATACAGGGAGCATCCATTCACCACCCAATACAGGGAGCATCCATTCACCACCCAATACAGGGAGCATCCATTCACCACCCAATACAGGGAGCATCCATTCACCACCCAATACAGGGAGCATCCATTCACCACCCAATACAGGGAGCATCCATTCACCACCCAATACAGGGAGCATCCATTCACCACCCAATACAGGGAGCATCCATTCACCACCCAATACAGGGAGCATCCATTCACCACCCAATACAGGGAGCATCCATTCACCACCCAATACAGGGAGCATCCATTCACCACCCAATACAGGGAGCATCCATTCACCACCCAATACAGGGAGCATCCATTCACCACCCAATACAGGGAGCATCCATTCACCACCCAATACAGGGAGCATCCATTCACCACCCAATACAGGGAGCATCCATTCACCACCCAATACAGTGAGCATCCATTCACCACCCAATACAGAGAGCATCCATTCACCACCCAATACAGAGAGCATCCATTCACCCCCCAATACAGGGAGCATCCATTCACCACCCAATACAGGGAGCATCCATTCACCACCCAATACAGAGAGCATCCATTCACCACCCAATACAGGGAGCATCCATTCACCACCCAATACAGGGAGCATCCATTCACCACCCAATACAGAGTATCCATTCACCACCCAATACAGAGAGCATCCATTCACCACCCAATACAGGGAGCATCCATCCACGATCGGGCGTTGCCGTACCGACGCCGGGCAACATATGCCTGGTGCATGCGCAGATCGGCATTTCAGCCAATCTTACGCTTACGCCGCCGTCCTAGCGACGGCAGGCGTAGGTCTGGATCAGGCCCTTTGTGACTATCACCCTACGAGAACCCTGTCCTAGTTCTCTCCAAACGAAAAAGATACTGATCGGCAACCCCCAAAGTCCATAAGGGAGGATTTTTGTAAGGCCTAGGAATTACCTTACTGTCAGGTAATATGTGTTTGGCTGTAACATACATTTTTACCATGTTCAATAATGACATGAAACAAGATTTCCATTTTCTGGGTCTTATTTTACCATTCTTTGGTGCCCAAATCACAAACTATACATTTATTAACAGATCATTGTTCGTTCTGTGCACAAGGCCATTCTCACCACTTAAACAATTGGACGACCAATCAAACAATTTATAGGTCAGACCCATTTCTCCAAAAGGTAGCCCGTGTTGGTGGTAGTTCGCTCAGAACATGATCAGTCCAGAAAATGATTTTTTTGTGGCCTGAACAGCAGATCTCTGCTCCAATATTAAACTCAGACCGTTCATTACAGCTACATTTATTGTCCTAACAAGAGTCTGATTAAAGTGCCACAAATGAACAATTAAAAAAAAACAAAAAAACACACGCTCTGTTTTTTCAAATCGTTTTTATTTTATTATTTCCAAAAACAATTGTCCCTAAAACAACAATCTATTATTTGTATTGTGGTGAAAATGACATTTGCACAATGGACATCCATTATACTTATTGACATTTGTGGGTTCCGTCTTTACATACAAATGTCCGAGATTCTTTACAGTATTATTAAATAGGACTTAAAAACAAACAAAACTGTACAAAACCTGATTTACTTCTTCAAGTTCTTAAAAATGACTCTCCCTAAGTAATAACTTCAAGATGACTGGGAAGGAAGGAAGTAACCCTACTGAAAGTTTAAGGCTTATTACCATACTGCTATATCATGGAAAACAGCAATACACACGCACAAAACACACAAACACAAATAAGGCAATACCAAAATATGGACAAATGATGCCACTGGCTCAATCTCCAAAAAACTGAATATGTTTGGGAACAGTTTATACACAAAGCAATTGCAGCATAATCCATTAAAAGTCTGTTAAAACCACGTTAAATCTTTATGCTACCAACCGATTTAAAATATAAAAACTCTTATAAAACCCAAAAAAATTAAAAGACAAACAAAAAAACCAACAACGTAATCATCACTTCCTCTAGATTCTAGACGGTTTAGCCCAAACCGCAGGATCGTTGACTTGGCAGATCCATATTGCTTCGATAGCATTTTCACAATCTTGTTCCGATTGTTTAAGGGCCTCCCCATAGACAGTTCCTTTATTTTGCCGTGGGACCTATGTCCTGCCTTTGAATGTGTTCATACAAGTATAGCTTCCAGAAAACCTGTGGATTTCTTCAAGTGCTGATTGAGGGAGCAGGCTGAAACAAAAGGGAGGGGAGAACACTAAATAAATAAACTTGTTTGGTCTGGAGAAGAAAAGGACGTGAAACTACCTGTTGTTTCATGTATACAAAGGGGAAGGAAGTGCTACCGTTTTACTGCTGACAACTGTTTGCAAGAGAACAGAGCAAAATAAAGGAGGGACAGGAAGCTGCTATCAGGGAACAAGACAGGGTGTAAAAAGATAAACAAATGAGCTAGAAAGCAATAGTAACAAAACTGGCAGAAAGAGATTGCTTTGGAATGGAGTCCACAACAAAATGGCTGCCATTCAAACAAAACAAAAAATCATGTGACGCTAATAGCAACTCATTTTTTATTCAATAAAAGCAGCATTTATCTTGGTTGCTAAGCCTACAACATCATATTTACACATCAGTACGTGAATAAATGGTCAGGGCTCCTATCTGATACAGTACAGGCATATTTATACTAAACGTGGAAAGTCATGTTTTGTTTCGTTTTTACCTTTTCAAGATGACAAGAATGTGCATAGTCCAAGGCAGTAGTAGCAGAGCGTGATTCTTCCGAACCGCTTCCACTGTCCTTCTAGCCACCGTTTCGGGCTTCAAAGGGGGGAAGAGGTTAGGAAACCTGTAGAAGAGGTAGAAGTAAGAATTGAAATTTAAGTTGGCTATAACGAAATTTGTAACTTTAGACCGGATCCATAGTCAATAACATAATAACATCTGCGTCTTAGGTCCGGAGATTTGTGAAATGACCTACTGCATGTGCATAGTAGGTCATTTACACAATCTACGTACCAGTTAGGTCTTTACTAAGCGCGTGGAATACTGAATAACTGGAATAAATGAAGGGCTTAGCTACTACATATGGTGACTGGGCCCAACCCACGTGTGGAAACGAAGTTCCGCAGGGAAACCAACATCGGACGGTTGTTTTCCGAAGCGGAATCCATTGGTTTGGATGCGGCCAATTGAGTCTACACCAAAAGTCAAACCCGCTATTAACTAAACTCTGGGTTGTTGCTCAAAGCATCCAATCAAATTCTAGCTTTTATGAGGCAGAAAGTACTATAAATGGTAGCTAGAAGCTTATTGGGAGCTTAGTAAACTCACCCCATACACAGAAAACTTTAGTACACTGAAGACGAGGATTTATTAGTTTTTTACTTCTGCAGCTAGTAAGTCACTTCTATTTTTCCTACATAAAAGGAACTATTTATTGACTAGTTTGCAGTAAACAGGGACTTTTCATGTTGTGCTTCATACTCAGAAGTTACAATATAATCAGATTTATTCTAGCAATTAGTTATTGCTGTTGCAGTAATTATTCACTTTATTATATAATATTGGGAAAACAACACCATCTATTAGCGGTACCAATTGCACAGTTTGTTTTCTGTGATTTACTGATTTTTTAATGGTTAATATCAGTTTTTCCGACTCTCCCGAAATAACCAAAATTCGGGCATTTCTCCAGGTATCCTGGGAGAGCGGCAAATCACCACAATGGGCTTGAGGCTATGAGTTTATGCAAATCACAGCCTAAAGTCCCGCCTCCCCAGCCGATCAGTCCTCTTATTCCAAGTGTTAATAGGGATTGGGTGGGACTTGATGACATAATTAGCACCATCAACCCCCGCCCTATCCCCCAGAACACTATGAACAGTAGTATTGATGGGCTTCATTTGTATAAATCATGTGATTAAGCCCCGCCCCCCATACCACCTTCTGAGCTCTCCCGGAGGGAAGAGATAGAGTCTCTATAACACGGTTTAATATACACCTTTGTGCATGGTGTCTCTAGACGATTATTACTATTTATCAATAGGAGAATCAGACTAATCGCGGTCACGTTCAGCTGCTGTTGGGGAGCATTTGATAATACTTGTAGTGCAGCACTAACCTGATTCTCATTCCTTGAAACATCTCCGTGCTGGTATGAAAGGGTAATACTGTGGTGGCGTTAACGCCGGGGCAGTCCAAGATCCCCAGGGTCAGGCTTTCCATAAAAGCAAAGGAGGAGGCTTTGGAAGTGCAGTAGTCAATGCAGCCGGGAATTGCTGACAAGGCCAGAACTGAGTTTATGCAAACAATGTGTCCATTCTGCAGCTCCAGCATCCGTGGCAGGAAAGCTTTTGTAGTCTGCAACAAAACAAAAGATTGACTCGGATGTGTTCTGGCTAAATATGGATTATTACAAACACCTGGCCAACCTGTGCCTCTCCGGGTGTTGTAAACTACAAGTCCCAGCATGCTTTTACTGCATAGGCATAGCGGATACCTGGCAAAGCATGCTGGGAAAAGTAGTTACAGACTAGCCAGGACTGCTGTACATGAATCTGCTGTAATCTGTTGTTCAAATAACGCTACAAGTAAAACGTTCCTTGTTGTCTTTTATTTAAATTTCCATTAACAATGTCCCATGATAGCTAAACACAGGAAGTCCAGTGTGCACTGAAATAAAATGCTAGCCCCGTAGTCACTTTTAGCTCCACGTAGACTGTGGTTTATTATAGGGCAGACACAAGCAACCTTTGGCTGTGAGGGGTTTGTGAAACTACATTTCCCTGCAGGCTCCAATTGCATAGACCTAGCTAACACCTGGCAAAGCATGCTGGGCCTTGTAGTTTCCAGCACTTGGAGAGCCACAGGTTGTCTATGCTTAATAT
>WWET01000552.1:367205-378341 GCA_011038615.1 Limnodynastes dumerilii | reverse complement strand
AGCGTCGCAACACCCCAGGGAACCACGCCCACACCTCACCCTCAAATGGTTATTTAAATGCCTTCCCCCACCCACTTACACGCATCTTTCACCGTACGGATTATAAACACGCCCCACCGTACGGATCTTCCCACGTGCGATTCACAAGTCTGTGCGTAAATCAACGTAGATTGCGTAAATTTAGTTACCACACATGCGCAGTTCATCGGATGGTAAAAATACGCACGGAACTTCTCACAAATACGGTTCTCTGAACACGGTCCTATGTCCGTCTATTAATATTTTTTTTCATGCCAACTAAATATTTATGATGATGGGATAATAAAAGGAATAATGCTTTATTTCAATTTCCATGGACACACATGACATTACAAGATGGTGGTGAACTAGGGTTGCTATTTCCAGTAGGCGTTGATATCTATGCAAATGTACTTCTACTGTTTCAATGTAATTGTTTTATCAGATGACAAATCTTCAGGTTACACTCTATAGCTTTAAGCAGCCAGTAATCCTTCATTATAACACAAAGACTTTTGACTTCACAACACCCTATTGTGTTACCAGGAACTGAGAGCTATATAGGTCAATAGAGATCACAGGCGCTTCACTATCTCAGTGTTAAGACTATTGAAACTAATGCAACGTTACCAAAAAGCTAGTCAGAAATCTAGCCCAACATAGGATCTATGAAGACTATATTAACATTTTTTTTAATTAAAGACAATATCTGGCATATTTCGTTTAAAAAAAAATATTTATATATCATTGAAATCCTGTTCATCAAAAAAACCTCTCTGGTTTTGCAAACTAGGAACTTATATAAAATTATAACTAGATACATTTTTCTGCATTCCCAAAATTTGCTCAACAAAACTATCCTAAATGGCCACCAGATGAAACAGATATAAACCAGTCTATCTTTTCCTAGTAGGACAATATAGATCTATTTTGATTTAAAGTAGCTGAAATGCAACATGACGGTGTCCCATTGGTAAAGAATGTAAAAATCAGTTAAGTCCCAATCGGTTTTTAAGAGGTCAAATGTCAAGCTGTAAGTTGCAATTGTGTACTTTATGTTCTGACCATGTGATCCCTCCCATCCTGTGTGGGCAGCTTCACAGCGGGTTAACAACCTCAAAAATGTGCATAAAACAAAACTTCAAATTCAACCAGCATAATTATATACTGCCAAGAGGCAACAGGAGGCCCGAGGCCATGTCTGGTCCTCGTTTGGGTCACATATGATTCTCTAGACCAGTAATTATCTCTACTTTGTTCATTTCGAGTTTGACTTCACAAACAAAGGGTCACTATGTATCTAGTTATCCTGATCTAGTTAAGTGACCGTCACCAGCTAATCCTCACAAGCAGTTATACATTGTAACAACTGCAGCAGAGCCCTGGAGGTTTAAGCCCCCCCAAGGTGATCGTATTTTTGGGGGTTTGTTTTCCCTACTATCTATGGAAGAACCCATTGGGCTGTTTATGGACTCTCTGCATTGTAAACACTCTTGAGGATCCAATAATGAACATCCAATAGGCAGACAGTATTAAGCTTTCACAGTCCGTGGTCTATGCGGATATATGGCTGGAGCGAGTTATGGATTTTCTCCCATTCTTTTGGGTCTAGGTAATGTTTGTGTGACTGGTGATTGGTAGCCATAAACTGAAGAGTTGTCCATCCTATGACCACGACCCTGTGGCAGGCAACAATAGCTAAGGTGCCTCATTGATGTGGCCGTGGCCACATGGCTAGCAATCAAACAAATTGCCTACAATCTGCATACCGCCCTCCATATATTGTGAAACTACATCTCCCAGCATGCTCCCACAGCACAGACATAACTAATACATGTCCAAGCATGATGGGAGTTGCAGTTTCATAACACCTGGAGTACCACAGGTGTTCTATGCCTGCATTACACCATCAACAGTGGTGTGAATACCAAGGCATTCAAAGAGTCAGCCTTTCTGGATAGGCTGCATATCCCTTACCACGGCACAGAAAACATAGTTCCGTATGCCTGGAGATCCGTCTGTCAGTTTGGCGCATTTCCTCTACCTGCCTAAACGCTGTTTGTTGGGAGGAGCATTTAGATGTTACAGCGGGGGTGGGGTTTTTATTTTTTAATCAAGTAATTTTTTTATTGACATTTTGTTTTTATGTATAGAAAACAAAAAAGGAACAGAACAAACAAACAAACATAAACATCAAAACACAAAACCACAAAAACACCACCCTCTCCCCAAACAGCCCATGTACATTTAGGATACAATAATGTTAAGTACGCACACTCTTGAATACAGTGGTACAGTAGGGGTGGGTTTTAGGGATTCCCCGAGGATTTATTTATTATTTATTAACAGGTTTTTATATAGTGCTATTACGCAGCGCTTTACAGAGAATATTTTACATTCACACCAGTCCTGGCCCCATTGGAGCTACATTCTAAGGTCCCTAACACACACGCACACACACAGACTAGGGTTAATTAGCCAATTAACTTAACAGCATGTTTTTGGAGTAAGGGAGAAAACCGGAGTACCCGGAGGAAACCCATGCAGACACGTGGAGAACGTACAAACTCCACACAGATAAGGCCTAGTCTGGGAACCGAACTCTTGACCTCAGCACTGTGAGACACAAGTGCTACTCACTGAGCCACCGCACAGGTGACATATTTTGCCTTATGGAAGTGTGAGGGACCTAAAGTCCACACGAGAGAGAGAAGGTACAGGGAAGTTTCAATCCTCGCTTCCGTGGAGACAGACTGACCTCTGTGAGTGCGGTAAACACTTGCAGGTCAGGATTCAGTCCAAGGGAGATTCTTTATTTTTTGTCGTCTGTTTACATTTTCGGTGAAAATGATAAATGATTTAAAAATAAGGCCACGTGCCCGAGCTCTCATCAGTTCAATCACAGCAAGGCCGTTTCCCCCGATCTGATTATATCCGTCTCATTTGTGCAGAACATGAAGGTCACCATGTCTTCATTATGACTACCAGATGTATGTGAACATGTGGGGGCAAGAGTTCAGTGTCTGTACTTCACCAGGATTTAAAGAGAGGAACAAAGAGTTTTTTTCTTGTTTACACCACACGTTGGACGACCTCGTAAAAATTTACATAATACATTGTCATCCACAGACCAGACAAAGGCCAAACAATAAATATTTCATTACCGCTGACCGGGATCTTGCTTTTTTGAGAAGTTAAAAATGCTCAAAAGCAACCAAGAACAAAAAACAAACTCCAGATTGGATAAGACATCATCTCAATGAAATCAATGAAGTATTGTATTAGCAGCAAAGGGAAAAAAAACATTCTCTACCCTTTCTAAAGAAGTTCATGGGCAGATAACTTCCTCTCTTGCACAGGAACCAGACACTGTTCTCTTTGATTACCACCCAACTGAACAAGACACACTCTTCTTTCAAGTAATTACTGACCAGAAAATTGACCAAGGTAATAGGCCAGTGAGGCGGCAAATCCCTGTGGAGCCAGTATTGCCCTGAAAGACATCCAGCCCTGATGTTACCTCTCAGTGACCCCCGATGAGCCCTGTAGATTGGTGGAATGTCCATGCATTTAACAGCAATGGACAACTGATAATCAGATTCTGAACCCTTGTGTCATCACATTCAGTTTCTATTTACAGACGGCTGATTAATCGGAGAGCGTGTTCGCTGGGAAACAAGAAATATTATCACCTGCAAACAATAGCGGCAGATATTTGGACTGTACCAATGTTCCTGACAATGCAGCCTATCAGTTTACTACGAAACGGTCCCTCATGAACATAAATCAGGAATTGTCTGGTCAGCTTAAACAAATGGACTTTTCCCATTGTGTGTTATAGACACACAGTCCGCTCCACTCAATAACTCAAGGCAACAAAGCAAGGTCATTAGCAAGATAACCATTATGTGACCATTTACATCATTGATTCAGGACAAATGACCAATTGTGAAAGATCAGATAAATAGTCAACCTGTGGTTTTTCCAACTGTTGTGTAGGTTCTTCTGAGACATCATAAATCACATGGTTATAAGAGGGATAGTGGGGGATCCGGCGGAGACGCACTTGTGAAGGAAATTCAGAGCCATCGTTTTGCTCAGTTGATCACAATAAGCAATAGGAAATAGCAGTAGGAAAAGACAAACCTTCTGCCATCTTTATTGCAGCTACTTTTGATTTGCCGGCTGAATATAGCGAATGAATCTTCTCAATGGGCCAGATCCAGACCTACGCTCGTTGTGTGTTGTGTATTTACGCCAGCGTACCTATGAAGCACGCCCCTAGACGCTCCCCTTGCATGTGTGTACTTTTCAGAGCATAACTGCCGTTGTCCGTAGTCTCCGTGCCTAGTTACGAAGCTAACCACGCTTATACTGTACGATTTCAAAGCCTCACCCCCCCCACCCGAGGCGTAATTACAGGGTGTCGTATGGCTGACACGCCCCTTTGTGTGTTGTTACGCTGCTGTTGCGGTCACGGCCCACACGCACAGAGTTAGGTTGCGTAACATCTGCCAAGAGTAAAAACACGGGCAGCCGTAGCTCTGGATCTGCCCCAATGACCGGAGGGCAGATCTGGAGGTGAAGGGTGATGTCTGACCTCCAAGGACAGCGTCATATATTTTATTCATGCTATTTGGCAGTGATGTGAGGAGCACAAACACTCTGGTGCTCTATTAAGGGTTGGTTAATCCTGCTCTAACCTCAACATATTGACTCCTGAATCTCCAAATCAAATGTACAAGCGGCGTCTCCGCTATAAACCTGCAGCATTTTCCTTCACTCAAACAAAGACCGAAGAGGACTTCAAGACCCAGAGGTTGAGAGTGCCTCCATGACCCTTAAAGCACTGCAAGAAAGGTCCCAAGAACCCTTTTAATGCATTTTACTACCTATGGTAGCCTAGAACTATTCATGTTTGGACTACTGAAAGTTCCCACATACGCCAGCTTAAAATTCAAATAGCTAAATGGACAGCTATGCATCTAACCCAGGTATAGTCAAGCTTCAGTACTCCAGGTCTTGTTCAACTACAACTCCCAGCATGCTGGTTTCTGTCAAAGTATGATGGGATATATAGTTTTATAACACATGGAAATCTGTAGCCTCTGCCTATGTGTGATGCTATATAAAGTCATAAACCCAAGCATTTATATATTCTGACAAGTAAAACTTCATTTCTCCACCATCCCCTTCCCAAGATATGAGACAATTTCCAACATGGCATCTTTATCTCCCTAGAAGACATTAAACTCTAAGTCATTTTTTAAACGTTCACAAGGAAAGGGTGTGTTTCGCCACTGCGAAGATTTCTCTTTTAACAGCTCACATTGCGGCACTGAAACGGCGACCGCTGCCAGTTTAAGGAATTTTCAGCGTCATTCACGGGGCTACAAAAGTCCAAACAGCAACAAGTAAATTTCCTTAAGCCTAAACTTAACTATCCTCTTCTCACAACCTAACCTTAATCCTTCCTTGCTGCAGCCTAACCATCCCCTAACCATTCTCGTCCCCCAGCCTAACCTCTCCAAAGCCTAACCTTACATTGCCCTCTCCACAGTCTATCCCTAACCGAGGACGGCTACCATATCGAAACAAGAACATGAGAAGCACTTGCGCATCACAGTGCTGAGGACATGAGTTCAATAGCCGAACTAGACCTTATCTGTGTGGAGTTTGTATGTTCTCCCTGTGTCTGTGTAGGTTTCCTCCAGGTGCTCCGGTTTCCCCCCACACTCCAGAAACATACTAGTCTGTTAATTGGCTTCTGATTAAATTAACCCTAGTCTGTGTGTGTGTGTGTGTGTGTTTGTGTGTGTGTGTGTGTGTGTGTGTGTGTGTGTGTATGTGCTAGGGACCTTAGTATGTAGCTCCAATGGACTGGTGTGAACGTCTAATGCTCTCTGTAATGTGCTACGGACAATTTGTGGCACTATATAAATAAGTGTTAACAATAATTTAACATTGTGTCTGTTCCATTTTAGTAATATTTTTTATTTATAAGCGTGATTATGGTGATGACCGTATCAATGTCAAAAAGTGAATTGCATCAGTGGCCACTACTTTCCCCGTGGCATTAAATTGTTCTTTAATGAAAGAGTAATTCATGAGTTGTAATCATGTTACAAACCAAGTTCAATATATGAAACAGTGACTTCTCATGTCTGTGATGGTCAACCCGTAATGTCTCTGTCACCTTCTCACAATGACACAGGAGGGTGTGACTAGAATGCCTACCATTTACATGTCAATAGCCCCTAATCTGCTAGTACTTTGCAATTAGTTGTCCTCAGTAAAGGGAGTCCCTGGTCTCTTTGTTACTCAAATAAAGTATTGAAAAGGTGAAGAGGACCATTCACCCATCCTGAATATGCACAACTGTAGATGAAGCAGCACTGCCCCATTGTTTGGTAGAAGTATTAAAACAAGGGAGGGCATGGGTACGTTCTCAAAAAAAAAGGTCAAGTAGGAGTCAACTTTTGCAATCCTATTAGCACAGACTAAGGGTCAACCAGAGTGCAGGCTCACTACAGCACCCAAAAAGTTATCTGGCAACTGGCGAATAAAGCTATAAAGGCTGAAAGAGAGCGCCCCCCCCCCCCGGCAAGCGGGCAGACTGATAATCCCATCCCAATTAATTGCACGTTCAGGAGTTGAGGGGTTTCTAATTGAACCTAATTGTCCATGTTCCTTCTCTGGACAATAATTGCACATTTAAGATGCTGGCCCCTATTCAGAGTACAGGACGTATAACATAAGGAAAAGATACGTAGATTACGTTAATAAATGACTACGCATGCGCAGTAGTAAAAATCGTTCTCCGAATACGGGCCCCCATCCCAATTAATTGCACGTTCAGGAGGTGAGGGGTTTCTAATTGAACCGAAGTGTCCATGGGCCTGATCCAGACCTACGCATGAGAGCGGAGCGTATTTCCCGGCGTCAGTACAAATTTTCGTAGCGACGCGCTGATCGTACTGGCCTAAGCACGCCCATACTGTACAATTTAAATGGCTCCCCCCGCCTACATTCCCTTACTCCAGCGTCCGTACTAACTCCGTAATAAAAACACGCCCCGTTGTCGGAAAATACGCAAAGAATACGGACGCCCGAATCGCCGCTACGAAAAGGTATTTGGTACGACCGGAAGTTGTCTCTCTGCACATGCGCAGTGCGTTTTTTCTGCCGATTTTACGCTTACGACCAGCGTATGATCGCTTGCGAACGTAGGTCTGGATCAGGTCCCATGTTCCTTCTATGGACAATAATTGCAAATGTAAGATGCTTTGTTTATAAGCGGTTGCCAGTCACAATACTACAGTCACATTGCTTCTTACAGACAAGTTTCTCTGTTCTCTTATTGTATTTTATGGCTTGGAAAGTTTTCTTTGGCCATGTAGAGAAAAGACAACGTGTTTACAGTCTCAGAGTTCCATGCCGGAACATTCAGCTAGACGTTAACTGTGTAAAGCACGGGCTGTCTAAGACAAACATCCACCCCTGGTTTATAGTCCTGGTCTTGTCCACACCCATTCTGGTCTCACTCATGGCGCATCAAGCTCCTATCTACCTCAGCAAGCAACCCCTCGGTCTAAGAAGCATCTCTCTGGTGGGTGTGGTTTGCAGCTACCGGAGAAGTCCTTTTAGAATGTAGAGCGGTGACGGGGATGTCATCATGAGACATCTCTATGAAGAATGGTGCTTCACAGCGGCCGGGCGAATTACAAATACTGTGAACAGCGAAAGGTACGTCCCCTTACCCTAACTCTCCATACCCTGCAGCCTAACCCTAATCCTCCATTCCCAGCAGCCTAACCCTAAACCTCCATTCCCCACAGGCTAACCCTCCATTCCCCACAGCCTAACCACTTTCTCCTAAAGCACTAACCCACCATATACCCGCCACCTTCTATCTCTAATCGCAGGTCTCTCCTAAACCAGATGCTAACCGCTTATATGTGCACTTAATATACATTACTTTTCTGACATTGGGCTGGATCCAGACTGAAGTAAGTGTTTGAAATTAGTTACTCCTGGGCTAAACCACGTTGATTGCAAGGGGAGTCAAGGTAATTGTATTCTTTGCATGCAGGGATATATCTTTGAATTGCTTACTGCACACAGATACTGACCAGCGTTACTATCACACTGTTATTTAGACTTGGGATAGGAAACATCACCTCTCAACTCTAATACTGTTAGCAACAGATGAAATATGACTCCCCTGCAATCAACATGGTTTAGCCCAGGAGTAACTAATTTCAAGCACTTACTTAAGTCTGGATCCAGCCCAAATGACCTAAAAGTATCTAATAAAGTTCTTGACGCTTTTTTCTAGAAGGCCAATGCCTTCTGGGTAAGTGGTAACATGGACTCATGATTGAAATAACTATAACTGATGACCACACACACACACACACACACACACACAATGAATGAAAGCCATTGGTAAAGGTCCATTATAAAGTTGCTGTGGACCGGTGCCAGCCATGTCTCAGAATGAGATACTTCCATGCATGGGACATCCAGCACTGCCGGTGAAGGCTTCATGCTCACATCTCCCCGAGCCGGTAAACAAGTGTAATGATGTCATTAAGAGCTGGCTGACCTACCATTGAACCCTGGGCTGTAATTGAGAAGGTGCCAAGTCTTTCTCCCTGCTACAGGCAGACTCACACAGGGGCTAAACTGTCACTGACCAAACGACAATAGCTCCAGCAGAAGAAAAGGCAGAAGAGGCCATTGCTTTGATGCCCCTCGGCATTTCCCTCCTGGCATGTTGCCGCACACGGACCATTTTACACAGGACAGGTTTTATTTTGTTTTTTGAAAGCTATAAACTCCTACAGTGATGTGACACATTCACGCTCTCAGAAGTGACATCCGGGGGCTGCCATGCAGGAAGTGTCGCTAACAAGGCCCTGGAATATTAAGGGCGCCAGGGCCCCCATCGGAATACGTGGGGCCCGACACAACTACAGAGTCCCGTCCCTATGTCACATCGGCAGGGCTCCGCAGATCTGCATTAGCTTCCCTGCGCATTGGCCCCGGTAATGATGGCGGGCCCCGATCGGGACAGAACTCCTGGCTATCCGCCCCTGATGGTGGCCCTGAAGGGCGCCAAATAAGTTGAAGTACAAAGGACTTGATCCAGACCTCCGTGCGTTTAATGCAGTCCGCACGGAAGAAGGGGAATGACCTCCCCTGTTACTCCACTCTCTTGTGTGGACTGTCCACGACTTACACTGTCATAAGACATTAAGTAACCTGTGCCGCAAGGAACCACTACAACCCCCTTAAGAAGTTTAGGCAGACGGGCGGCATGCGCGGCCCTGCTGGATCCCCAGGCGTATGAACGAAGTTCATCACCACAGACAAGAGTCTTGGCCACGGATGGCAGAAAATCAAAGAGATTTACAAAGAATTGCAAGTTTTGTTATTGCCAAAGTCTAAATATTTAGAACTGGTACATAAAATCTAGAGCCCCTATTTGTCTGGGTCTAACCGGTATTCCGCCTAAGACTACTGTGTTATGGTGGAATTAATTCCATTAAGTATAAGGTCAAGAGGGATCCTTAACTCCCACGAGGTTAGGCAGAAAGATCAATCACTGAGAATCACATCTAGACTGTACAAGACAATGAACTTCATAGCCGGAACAGGAGTCTTTTTATTCCTCCTTATTAAACTATGACATTTATCATTTTCCATCCAAAAGACAACTAAATTTTAGCCTCAGGAACCTGACAGATGAACGACTGACCCTTGTTGGCTCATTTAGGTTCATTTTAATTCTGCCGCCTTCATTTAATGCCCAATTGTAACAAAAATGAAAATGATATATTTGGTTTTATTTCTATTTTGTCTTCCTTAAACATCTGAACGGCCGCAGCACAGCAAATTGAAGCCGTGTTTATTCTGGGTGGACGTTAAACCGATATTAAAAGGACTTCAACTAGTACCTCAGAAAAACCACACATTTAGACACTCCAATGTGGAATAGTGTCATCATAGCGGCCACTAAAACCGTTACCATGAAAATAGAGATGTAATCTGCAATTAATAAACCAGAGGCATTCAGTAATCCATTCCAGGCCTCAGTGGTTGGTTTCACCTTTCTTTTGGGAAAACAAAATTGCCTCTAATTCAGGATTTTTTTTCCCCTGACTCTGGAGAAATAGTATAATCATTCCTGGAACCGCTGTACTATTACACAAATCATGGTATAAATACTGTACAAATTGTGGACTGTATCTACAAAGCTTTTAATAGCGTTTTGCTTTGACTGGTCCAGAACCCTATTCACTGTCTTTATGATTTTTAAATTGACTTAAATGAAGACATTATACTAATACAATCAATAGGGGCAGCACTGATAGACATGTCATCAAGTTCAGTCATATGGAAGATACGAAAACAAAAAGCGTAACCTAGCAACCATGATTTAAAAAATGTTTGCGGAATAATGCTCTGTCAAGTGCACCTTATCTGTACCATTAGCAGGAAGGGCATAACCTGTGGCCAACAGTTGGGGCGCTAATCTTTGGAAATGGGTTATTAAAAAAGGTGCTGTGTTTAGGATGTGGTAAAATTAAATAGTCAGTGCAGCTCCAGATAAGATTTCTTCATCTTCCATGTGTACCCAGTATATTACCCAATCAAATTATAGGAAAGTTGCCAGCAAGGCCAATCAGATTATTGAAATTTCAAGTTTTAAAGACATGACTTAAAAAACTAATGATATGAACCAGCAGAATCTCTTGTTAGGACATAAATCGGCAAGGTTATTGTAACAAATAAATAAATAAATAGAAAAGCTACATACACTACAGTGATTATTAGCCCCATCATCCAGTTATCAGGTGTTTGGGCCAATAATCACTGTAGTGACTGGTCAAGATGTATTTTCCAAACAGGCAATAAACGAGTGCAAGTATTTGACCTTATGGCATGCACAAAAATACTGGGCGCTACCTCCCAATATCAGTGCAGTCAATCAGCTAACTGAACCAATAACTTCCCTCTTCTGCCATTTTTATCCACCCCAGCAGGAGAGGGGAGTGGGGCCGATATCGGGACCTTTAACCTATGGGAAAATCATCCTTTTTCCTTGGTTAC